>JAZEWT010000010.1:3757366-3783072 GCA_036362905.1 Mordacia mordax | reverse complement strand
CGTCAGTGGAAATTATCTGAATCAGTGCAGGGCCCTCCTCCCTGGAGTCCACTCAGCTTTACAAGTACCTAGAACAGTGTGTAAATACCAGCACTCAGGAGACAAAGGCAGCCAGCAATGGTGCCGGCCACATTACCATCTCCTGCTGTCATAGGCGCTCTCTACCAGGACTTGCCGCAGCAGCTTATGTAGGCTCTACGGAGGTTTTTGCGGCTTGTAGGCTCCTCTAAGGTATCTGTAGTGAGTAGTCGAACTTAGTAAATTATTACTCTGGTGGGCCCTCTGGTATGAATATGATTTGCAAGGACGTATTTTGACGAATAGAATGTTGACTCGGACAGTATTTTATCCGAGCGTACAATTGTACTCAGAAAAAACACATGCATCCACTTGGCACCTACCACTCGTGCGATAACCTTGGTCAGTTTTAATCATTTTGGCCTGTATGAGAGGTCATGGCTTCATATTAGTGGGCTTGTTGTGAAATGAGATAAGTAGGTATTTCTAACCGTGTAAATAATAATGATTGCTTCGAAAAGCTGCCCTCTCTGGACAGCTGCCTCGATCGCTTCCTCTCTCCAGCTCGTGACATTTCGCCTCACACGTTAGAGGCATCCACCCTCTGGAACCCCCCTTCCCTGTTGTGCATTGACCTGTATGGTGAAGTATGATCACGCATTAATTATTAACGGAGCTTGAGGAGTATGCCTCAAATGTGTGAAGCGAAACGTCGTAATGGAGGGAGAGGGAGCGATCGACGCGGCTGTCCCGAGAGAGCAGCTTTTCGAAGCAATCATCATGCATCGAGCCATGAAAACCTACGTCATTACAATAATAATTCATTACTAGAGCGCTTTTCACCCGAGGGTCACAAAGCGCTGCACAGACCAGGAGAGAACGGACTGTCAAATAAGCAACAATAACGTTTTTTTGGGTTTTTTTAAAGCTGGAAAGCCCTTTCCCAGTTGTGCATTGACCTGCATGGTGAAGCATCGTCACATATTTATAATTAACGCAGCTTGAGGAGACATTTAACCAGCAATGGATCTACACAGGACCACACTTTTATTTGTATGAGAACCCAGTGAAACTTAAAGAAGTATGTTTGTTTAAAGGAGCCCTGGGTTTAAATAAGTACAGGAAAAATAGCAAACAATTTCCCGCATCTAAACAAAACATTGTTGATAGCTCAATAAATAATAATAGTATGTATATTTTAAACATTCATTCAACATACATTTCTCAAGACAACAAACATTGAATATTTGTATTATTGACAGAAAAAGTTTAAGTCCTTTGTTTTTTTTTTGCATCCTCTGTATACTGGCAAAAAAGTGCCTGTCGTTACACTGAACATTGTATGTTTGGCTGGTTATTTTATATTCCATGAAACATGTTCATTCACAATTACATACTCGTTATGTGCAGAGCTGGTCATGCAATACTTGTTATGTGCACAACAGCCCTGACAACCTCTATTTTTGTAACGGTTGTGGTTTTTATTTAATTTAATGCAGACTTTTTGAACATGGATCTTTTTGTTTTTGCATCCCCTATGGGTGAATATCGCCCATGCTCACAAAGTACTATGTAAGCAGTTTCAACAAACCTCTGTCCGTGCCATTGTGTGAGACTTTTGGCCTGTAAAAATTGTTCATCGTGTTTTAAACTGAAATTATTTTATTGTGGCATAATCATGACATGAGTGACACTCAAATGATATCACTATGAATGAAATGCATCAATCCAACTGAACAATTTAATTCCCAGGGATAAAATTTTAATGCATTGTGACGACAAACAAAATGTTACGTGATTCTTTTTTGTGCACCCATTATTTTATGAAGCTGAGATCATCAACTCACTACGCTTGAGAGAATCTGGCAGAAAGAAGGTCCTGTCCAAGGTGGTTCGATTCCCGCCTCGGGTACCTTTCTGCGCGTGAATTGTGTCTTCCCTCCGTGTTCTTTGTGGGTTTCCTCCTACTTTCTGCAGTTTTCCTCCATAACTCATTAATTAATAATAATAATATTACATTTATAACGCGCACATATTCATTCACCGTCGAAGGTATTCATTCGACAGAGAAGGACTCAGAGGCGCAAGGAAAGCACAGAGGCGGAGGAGGCAGGTAGGCGGTTTTGCCGGCGCCACATTGCCACACACTGCTTCCTATATATAAGGATGTCATCGGTCAATGAATGAGTATTTTTTTCAAGTTGTGGGAGGAAACCGGAGAGCCCGGAGGAAATCCACGCAGAACAGGGGGAGAATACACAAGCTCCACACAGAAAGGTGCCCAAGGCGGGGATCGAACCTGCTCGGGCAAGATCATATACAGGATGTGGTGTCTGGCTGGTTGGTGCTAGCTGACCACATAGCTGCTTCTTCACCACCTCTATGTGGTTTCCTGCAGTGCATTGGTACCTCTGGTTTAAAGGTTGCTTTATAACTACAAAAGATTATCATCAATCACAGGTGACTAGTACCTGAATTCTTAAAACCCATCTTCTCAGCAGTGGTGTATAAATGTTTTTGCCCTTGAGCCGCACAGCCTTCTGCAAGACAGTGTTAAGAAAATTTCCTGCTTTGTCTGCATACTCATCGTAAACATGGACCAATGTCCAGCTAAATGGAACGAACACTGAAGAGTAGTGTGGAGTGCATTTTGAAATTGCATTGAGAGACAGAGAGAGGAATGCATAGATTAGACAACGTGCAGCTATTTAATGAGATCGTATTGACTGTGTTGATAATTTTCATGGCTCCAATGCCTGACGTTTCTCCTTCCACGCGGAGTCATCATCAGTAGCCTGGTGACGCTGTCCTTTCAGGGTCGCCGTGTTGATGCCTCCAACATGCGAGGTGAAACGTCGCAAAGGCGAGAGGCAGAACCCTCCACACGGCTGTCTCTATAGAGCAGCTGTTCAGAGCGGTTCTCCACATCGACTGTTGAGAAACGTACGTGGGCTTGGGCAGCATATTCTGTAGTAATGGACGATGGCCCGCGGTCAAGCCTATCGACTGGCAGCCATAGGAGGAAACATCTAAGGTTTCATCCATCAAGGTGATAATAATAATATAATAATAATAAAATTTGCATGTATAGAGCACTTTTCATCCGATGGCCACAAAGCGCTGCACAGAGCTGCGGAGGGAGCGGCACGTCAACAACAATGACATATGAACGGAAAATCAGCACCAGTGGCGTTTTCTTTGGGTTTTTTTTTTACAAATCCGAGCTTTGGAGAAAACGGCATGTCAACAAGAACATCAGGAGAGTTCCACTGAAAGTCAAATAGTAGCAATAAATTATAGGACATAAAGTAAGCGGAGAAAGAATAATGATTCTTCAACAAACAAGGAAGGAATAAATGTTCCCGAGCAGGCGCAGGTCGGCAGAAAGCCATCATCTTGGCACGACAACATTGAGCCGCATCAACAGTCCTAGCCAGAGGGCTTGAAAGCCTTATGGAACAAGTGAGTCTTGAGACGAGAGTTGAAGATGCATTGATAAAGCCACTTTGTGTCCAAGCATGAGGCGGATCACAACAGTATGGGACTTCAATAGCTGGTGATGGCAAGAGGAGTTCTTCACGCAGCAGTGGATCGATCATGGCTGCTTATTATGATAATGATGGCTGTTCTGCATAACAGTCAACACACACATATTGTGATTACAGGTATCTGTTACATGCAGCATTTGATTCCCACCCACTCCACCTTTAGCACAAGCAGCGGGGGTCTCCGCTAAGGGTACTGTGTGATCAGGTTTAGCCGTCTGCAGGGAGCACTCGGGCTTCCTGTTGGACACAGCCAGCCCCATTGTATCGTGGACACTGGGAGGGAGTCCAGTTCTGTGTACCCACCCTTTGCAAAAGAATGTGAAGGAACATTGGCATTTGACCCTATAACAAAGCGGGTCCTTACACACTGTGGTCCAGAGACTACCTTGGGTGTCACGGCACAGCATCGCTCCGTACGGAACCAACCACATTAAGTTGGTTGTGAAGCCACGTAACAAGTAATAGGCATGATTTGCAACCATTTATTGAGTCACTCCTGGATGAATGTCTGCCCTATGCCATCTCGGTTGTGGGAGTTATGTTCGCTGGCGAACCAACCCCCCTCTTCCTCATGGTGCCGGTTGGTAATACTGTAGTGGTTGGTCTCTCAGCCACGACTGTGGCCAAGGGGGCACTGGATGGTTGTGGGGGTCTGGTATCCAACCCCACCCTGAATTGAATTTCCACTCAACCACGTAAACGCAAAGAAAAACCCAAGTTTTTGCTGGAGGTGGTAAGGGATAGGCATTCATGACGTCCTGTGGCCAAATCCCATTTGGCAGAGCCAGGAGACTAAATACCCACCCCCAGGGTTCCTTCAGAAACCACAAAAAGTTGTTGCATGTGGTCACGTAAAAAGTTCGAACATTCTTTGTAAATGAGAGGCTGCCTTTCCTCTGTCTGGAGATGGACCGGTATCACCTGGACTTTTGTGGGATTCAGGAGGTCCAGTGAAGTGGTTGTGGCTCCAGTCATCAGGAGGAGAGGACACCTCCACTCGGGGCAGGAAACTTCTAAACAACAAGAGTGGCTCTTCAAAATGAAAGCATGAAGGAAGCGTGGGCGCATGATGGAAGATGTGGGAACATGTGAGTCCCAGGCTATTGTGAGCTCACCGCCCTATAAATGGGAGGTGCAGGATGGTGGTGGTGACTTATACCCTCATTGAGGATGAACATGAATGGAGGGATGCATGGAAGGTTGATGAGTTAGATGCCTTCTATGACCTGTCCCATGGGTTGGCTAAACTGGCCCCTCGGGATGGAGTCATCCTGCAAGGTGACTTTAATCCCTGAGTGGGTTATGATGCAGACGCCTGTACTGGAGTAATTGGAAGACACAGAACACATCAGCTCAACAACAATGGCCGGAGCTTGCTAGAAGTCTGTGCAGCCCATGGGCTCATGATCACCAACACGCTGTTCTGTCATTGGAGCATCCACACAACATCATAGGTGCATGCTGTGATGATTCATCAAATCATTGGTAAGGGGAGTTAATAGCTCTATTTGAATGAGGGACTGCCCAGGAATACCCAGTGTTGTAGGCCTGGGCTGCAGGGCAATCAGACTGGGTGAGCAATATATTGTTCAGTTTTATGGAAAGTCAAACTGTGGCAGAGAAGTTGGTATACTGCACCTTGAACCTAGCCACCTGAGTTTAATCCTGGCCCTGGCAGGCATAGGTGGCACGTGTTAAACTGACACGGTCCTGATAACCCCCTTCCACCCATTGTGATCAGCATAGTGAAGTATGGTCAAACATATACCTTCTTGCCTTTACAGCACGGCAAGACGTTCATACTGCAATAGATTGACAGAGCACTGTAAATCAATGTATTTTTTCACACTTTTATTTGACTTCACCCAGTATATATTTACACATATTTTTTCAAATTTTAAACCCTTGTCTCCAGTCACAGAGTTGAACATTTTCAGGTGGACTTTTCATGTCCTACAGTTTGACCGATTACATTTTGGGATCCACTGAACTAATCCAGATCCAAGGGCCGGTTCAGCACTATTTTCAGAACCAAACGCTGCAGAAGCTTGACATTTGGTATTTGCGGATACACGTGTGTATACTACAATTAGTTTTGCTTATTGTAGTATTGTATTTAACTACTTTACCTTGCCGGTTGCCTAAAGTGGAGTATTGTCGATGGTATAATCTGTGTCACATTTAAAGCTGGTCTAATCCCTGGTGCTTCATCAGGGTCATGTCAGGCATTAGCAACAGATGTCTCTGGTGAGAGATGTAGGTGTAATCATACGCCTGGATTAACTTTATAGCATGAGAATACGGTGGTACTGCCGGGAGTACTGGTGCTTGGCATGGAGATGGGATTATTGATGATCAGCCGGTGTTAATGCTCGGATGCCTATTTTGTGTAAATAGCCACTGCTGTTGAAACCGCTGCAAATTGCCTGTTCTAGCGGAGGGCACCTTGCCGATCCAGGAATTTACGTGTGGTGATGGAGTCATCATTGAAAGTGCATTGAGATTTGAGGCACACAACAATAAGTAGTGTCAACCTCCTGTACAGTGTCTGTTTTTTTTATTTTAGCAATCTATATATAATGCAGCGGTTATGGATTTAATTCCACGGTCTTTGAGTGTTCCTACCGGCTGGTGCTCTAACGTGACAACTCTGCTGAGGATCTCACCAATCAGCTCACGGCTGTTCACTTGGCTCTGAGCTGATCGCATCATCGCCATCTATTAGTCAACACAGATCTGGCCTCGGCAATCGCAGGCTGCTATGAAGACCAGTGATCATAATCAGCCATTGTTCGTCCACTGTTGGATGAAGATGCGATCAGCCTGAGCCAGTCAACTAATGAAAGGCCAGGAAATTATCAGTAACCTGATGCATGTGTAGCCCTATATGTATAGATAAAGAAAGTATTTTTGTCATAAAAATGCGTAAAATATTATATTGTCTCTTATCCAGTATGATATGTTTATTTAGTCGTCAATTAATTATCTGTTTAAAAAAGGATTTTGGCAGTATGGTGTCATGCCAAGTTCTCCCACAGTGAAGCTTGCTGATAAATTGTTCCATAAACAGTGCTACCCGAACATATTTGCAGACTGTTTATGAAGAGTTTACAAACGTAATTTGAATGTCCTGCAATATTGCTGGTTGTTTCAATCTCTAATTAGGCCTCGAGATTGGGATGCATGTAAACTGGAACACTAAATCCAGAACGTACTGTGAACAAGTTGTGATCACAGTTTTATCAGCTTCCACTTAATCTTGAGCCAAGTGCCATTGATGCAAATGGCAAGTCATCCACTCTGTTACATACAATGTAGTGATGTAGGTTTGACACGGCTCGATGTTTGAGAATTGCTCTCCATAGCTATTTTTCAGCCTAGCCGTGTCGAGTGGTCCTCCTTTCTTCTGAAACGCCTAAAGATGCTTCGAGCATGGAAGGTGAAATATTACAAAGGAGAGAGAGGGAACACGAGACGTGGCTGTCCCAAAAGAGCAGCTATATTACATGCAATGTTCATGCTACCTACATTTGCACTGTTGCAATAATAATGAATAATAATAATGTACTGGCCTTTATCAATCCACTGCTGAATTAATAACTCATGGGGGTTGTTTGACCACATGCTGGTCAGTGTTGGTTGGGGAGTGGGAGGATCTGTTCAGATATTAATGCCACTGATAATAAGTGGTGCAGGGATTAGCGCTGCTGCCACACAGCAAGAAGCGCCTGGGTTTGATTCCCGGCTTGGGTACCTTTCTGCTCTACCTGGTCAGTGTGGGTTTTCGTCGGGTACTTAGCTTTCCTCCCACAGTCCATAGACATGCTGCTTAGGTTACCTTCCTTGACTAAATTTCCCCCGCTACCCTGAGATATTTTAATTTACTTATCTTTGCCTGGTGGACAACTGTCAGAAACAACTACATAGCTCAACGGTTCGTTCCAGCATAAATAAAAAAACTGACCGAGCTGTGGCCAGGATTTCAAACTTCTCTACAGATTTCAAAGTACAGCACGCAAACTACTGTGCCACCGTTTCGCAACATACTGCGTGTCTGAAGTATGCATCCATGTTTACGTGCTGAAGACAGTGAAATATTGCTACTGACCTGATAATGACGTTTATGTTTTGAAACAAAATGCTGTTTTTTTTTATTTTTGTGTGTGTGTGTTTCTTGTTGATTGATGTGCCTGCGTTTCATAACAAAATGAAAATTTCGTACCACCTTCACGGAGAGGCTTCCTAAATGTTTTGAACTGAACTCTGGCGGTCATGGAGCATTAGCCAGACGTTTTAAAAACAAACGATGCACGATTCGGCGATGTTTGACAGTGGAATTTATACAGGGCGTAAGAGAGGCAAGCACAAAGGGACCTAAGAGGCAGGCTTCATGTCAGAGTAACAATTTAGTGCTGGATGAAGGCCGCCCTATACCGTTTGGTTCATGGAAATTGCTTGACCATACTTCATTACTCTGGTCAGTGTGGGTTTGGTGAGGAAAGGAAGCACCCAAAACCAGTTCAGACATCACTGGCCATTTGTGTTAGCCGTGACGAGGAATGGAACTTAGGTTAACTGGTTTTATAGCAGTATACTAATCACTGCACCACCACCGCTACATTAATTAGAGCATTTGCAAAACTAGATACAGAGTGCACAAAAATATTGGTTCTGAAAATGCATTTTCATATATATTTATATTGATTCATTGGTAGTCAAGATCCTTATCATCAGCAGATGTAGTGAGAGGTTAAGGATTGGTTGCCGGTTTCACATGAGGATATGCAAGCAGTTTTTTTGTGCATCACTCACAATCCGGAAAATATTAACAATAATATTTGCATTTCTATAGCGCCTTTCACCCGAGGGTCACAAAGCGCTAGCGAAAACACTATGTAAACATCCATTTAATATACATATATATAAAACATTAGGTCATCATCTGCCCGAAAGTGGGTCTTACGTGGCCTATGTTGAGAGTATTTTTTTCAAAGGATGATAATGTTTTTCACTCGAGTCATGTCCTGTTCTGCTCGAATGCGTTTTCGCTTATCCGTGTGCACGCTCGTGTGTGGAAAAAGCAAGCGCGATATGCGCTGACTCTATTGATAGGGGTGTGGGATCGCTGCTGGGCTGCGGGGTCACAGGAAGAAGAACGGAGAGTTCGACGTGTCATCTGAACGCTTTCACAAGGGTGCAGAACCGCTGCAAATCTCGCCGTGATTCCGTTGCTTTGTCGTTTTTATAATGTATCGCCAATGCTGCGAAGTCTCCCTGCAGCGGTGTCATGCACCACGCGTGGGTCTGGAATGTGATGTCGCTCGCAGCATAAGTCATTCTGAACAGTGCAGTCTATCATCATAATTATCCACAAACAAAAATTGTGTCCAATTCCTCTGATTTGCTGTTTGCTCAAGGAGACGGGGAAAATATGGACTTGCCACCTGCTCTCCCTGTGCAGTTTATATTAGCCTCTCCATGGCACTTTCTTTGGTTGCCTTATCCTGAGTGCCGACTCACTGCAGTGGCTTCCGATCACCTGCTTTGAAGCCTAAAAAGGCGCAAAAGCCAACACAGTGTGAGAAATGCACAAACAGGGTTATTTGAGAATTGCTGTCAAGAGGTGCACTTTCAGGACAGTCGGGTTCAGCGTTCCTCCTCTCTTTCAAGGGGCACAATGAAATGTTAGTACAGGGAGTCATAACATTGCTACGTCAACAAAAGAATTACATTGCAGTGACTGGAAAAGTACCTGTCCTGCAGGTCACCTTGTTCTAAGCGTGTAACCCATTCCTCTCACATCGTGGTGTACAGTCGTCCAAAATGGGAATTTTAAATGGAGTCGTAGTGGTTTCATAAGGGTTAACCAATAAGCGAGAGGTAAATTTTACATGACATGTAAGGCTGGTTTTTGTGTGGATAAAATGTGTGCTTATGAAGGATTCCGAACCCTTTATCCTCAATGCAGACATACGGACATATACATCGATATCCAATGCATACAAACAATGTCTCGATTTTTATATATAGATAGGGTGATGGTGAGCTGTTTGAGCAGGATTGAGAATTCTCTGCTGCGAGTCCGTTTCTGTAATGCGGCCGTCAATCTGCTGCCTCACTTTCCCATGAACACTCTGCCCGACTCACCTGCAAAACTGCTGCCTCGCTCCCCGGCGCGCGCAGGGACCTGAAGCTGGACAACATTCTGCTGGACGCGGATGGACACTGCAAGCTCGCCGACTTCGGCATGTGCAAGGAGGGCATTCTCAACGGCATTACCACGTCGACCTTCTGCGGAACTCCCGACTACATCGCCCCAGAGGTACGACCAACCCCGCTACCGTCCGCGACTTAAAGCAGAAGTTGGTGCGCTGAACTGGCCGTGCGGAGAGATTTTAATAACGGTCCTGTAAGGATTTGTAATAACCCAGTAATAAGCCTTGCTAAGTCTCAAGGCTATTTTGTCAGTTTTCTGCCGTATTGGGATGTTAGGCCAACGCCAGTTTGCGCGCTACATTATGTGCGTTGCGTAAGGGAGGGAACTGGAGTATATTGAAAATAAGCTACGACCATAAGAGGGGATAACACTCAAAGCTCCACACAAGGACAGCTCCACACAAGGACAATCAGGAATTCACTCCGGTACTGCCGTTGTCTGGTTATATTACAGCCGAATGTGTTTGGGAGTTTCACAAATTTATGTTTGATCCAGAAATCTTTTCCTCCAAAGTGCCGTATCACAGGCATTTACACAGACAATAAATGATATTGCGACAGAATCGCTTATCGACTCTTGGCCCCAAGCTATTGTGAAAAGTCATAGAATTACGGACAGGTTGTTATATGTCTCATCATCATCATCAGCCATGATCAGTCCACTGCTGGCTCAAGGCTCCCCTCAAAAAATCACCATCTCCTATGATGCTGCAGCCCACTTAGCGCTCTATAAATGCAATAATTATTATTACACGCACACCGATATAATCGCTCTCAACTGCTTGTCAGAGATGCCTAACGAGATTCTGCAGGGAGTTGAGCGAGCGTATTATGATGATACCTAACCACATCAGTTCGTCTACAGTCCCAGCTGTCTTATCACTGATTTTTTTCCCACGGACAGACCGCGTGCATGTAAACGGAACTATCGGCGCACAGTTGGCACGCAGGTTGCCCATGGCTGGCGGGGAGATGGGCACCCCGTCATCCTTGCCTGCGGCTCTTCATTGCGTTGCTCCAGACCACGTTCCCCTTGGCCTCTTCGCTTTTCGGAGGCGACACGACAGGCAGGCGCTTGCCTGCACGCACCCGTGCGGTCGTGCGGGCAGCGGGAGGGTGGCTGTGCGCTGGCAACGTCCGCACGTTACAGAAACAGCGTTCGGCTCAAGGCTCTTGAGTTCCCACCTCAGACGCTTTTTCCTGCACTTGTTCGTGCGTTCTCCCACTCTTCCGCGTGAGTTTCCTCTGGTTTCTTCGGTTTTCTCCCACAACAAAAAAAAACACAAGTAATTATTCGGTCATTATCATCACAGCACATAGGAGTCAGTGCTTGGTTGTCACGAGCTGACCAGTTAGCCGCCTCCTCCTCCTCCCTACCTCTTTCACCTGCAGTTGTTTGCAGCGCTTTGAGCACTCTGCGTGAAAGGTGCTTTTATATAAATATAATCCATGATTAATCATTATTGTACAGATACCGTAACGTGGCCCTAGCCTTCCACATTTACTCGTGCCGAACGCAGATCCCTACAAAATAGTGATCTCGCAACCCATTAAGTTTTGGCTCCCAGGCTTGTAATTTGACGCCCCCCCATATCCACCTGCCCGCAAACCCCCGCCCCCCGCAACCCCCTGCGGATTTTCGATAGTCGCAGCCAGGATAAGGTATCGGGGACAGCACGTCATTGTTTTGCTTGTGCGGCAAGCGTCGCGAGCATGTTGTGTGCCGTCTCGGATGACGACCGCTGTGGATTAACCACCAGTGATGTGTACCCACGGCCCCCGTTGAAGGTCCCCTATCCATTTACGGCGGTTAAGGTTAGTGTGTTAAGAGAAAATGTTTTGATTTGCTCGTTTATGCGTGAAGTGCATTGCACTTTTTTCCTTGTGCTTTTTGAATGGCAACAAAAATTGCTCGTCGCGACGCGTTTATGAGATCATATTGTCAGAGCTTGGCTTGCGAAATGTTTAAATCGCATAAGCATACTTGTACCATAAATTATATATGGTACACAAGCGACTCAGTTGATTTGCATACTCTCAGTTTTCTCAACTTTACGACAGAATTTCTTAGAATTCAAAATTAAATTATTCTTTTATTTTGTGGTATAAAACAGTATGATGTGATACTGGATATTATATTTAAAGAATTGCTGTCTTAATTTACCTGTAGCTTCTTGCTTGAAATGTTAGTGAAATTTCCTCTAGTTTATATTGTTGTACATAAAAACCTGGTGGAAAATGTCACTTTAGATGTTTATGCAACTGGTGCCACTTCTCCGTTGTCATTCGTGGATTGTCAGCTGGATTTAAACCAAGTTTGTATAAAGTTTCCTCCACTGGCTCCTGATGAATGGCTAGATTAATATGAAGATCACACTCACAATTTTCAGGATCCTCCGTGCGTTCACCCCCTGCCTGCTTCTCTGTCAACTCAATTACCCTCCACGTGCTCTCCGTTCCGGCAACCAAGGCTTTTTAGGTTAATCCTCAGTCAACATTCACTCAGTGGGAGGTCACTCATTTTTCTCTGTTGCCCCCGTAGTCTAAACTCTAGAGCTTACCTGTACCTAACGTTTTCTTGTGCCTCTTGCTGTCATTGTTGTCGTTTCTTTAAACTCTCCTGTCGAATACCTCTTTTGTCAGTTGTGCAACACTCCATAAACACCGTGCACTCGTTTTCTGTACTATTGACGTTGTCTGCTGTTGTCGTCGTCATTAACTCTCGCTCGCAGATCCTGCAAGAGCTGGACTACGGCCCGTCGGTGGACTGGTGGGCGCTGGGGGTGCTCATGTACGAGATGATGGCCGGACAGCCGCCCTTTGAGGCCGACAACGAGGACGACCTCTTCGAGTCGATCCTGCACGATGACGTTCTCTACCCCGTGTGGCTCAGCAAGGAGGCCGTCTCCATCCTGCGCGATGTGCGTGCCGCCCGTTGTCCCGTTACGCCGCACGTCTCTCCGCGTGCCGCGATCTGAGCCGGCGGCGGTTGTCAAACTTTTGCACCTCAATGCCCGCTTGGCCCACCGGGCTATGGTCTGCGTGGACCACGATGTGGTGCTCACGGTCTACTGATGGGTCGCCATCCACTGGTTGAGAATGGCAGATCCAAGCGGAAATGAATGGTGGCTTCAAGTTCCCTTTGGGTTGGAGGTGAATAGGGTGGTTCAAAGGGTTAATTATAGTTCAGAGAACAATACTAATGCAGGTTTTCACAGGACCATGGATGAGAATTGCTCTACGTAGCTGTTCTTTCGGGATAGCCGCGTCGAGTGGTCTTTCTCGCTCCATCATGACGTTTCACCACCCAAATTAGAGACATCATCAGGATTGATGAGAGAAGGATCCTCTCATATATTGAACTGTGAAAACCTACATCGTTACGCTAAGCTATTGATCCGATAACGAAGTCAGTATTTCGCCGCATTGATACACATCATTTGTGTCTTGGAATCACACCTCTTCTCAAATGTAAGTCTCTCCGAAGCACCAACAAGTATTAAGACATCGAATAGAGCATTGCACTTAGGTAAGCCTATCTATCATATGCCAGTATGTGTTCAACGCAAATGTTTATGTCCAAGTTACTGATCCAGGCTATGGTTTCTGATATAATGTATGATATCTAATTGGTTGCCCTTTAATATTCGTACTCGGAAGTTTGTGACAATGTTCTTTATCGTCTCTGGTAAGCCATGGGTAGTGGCACAAGTGTCCAATAACATTGGTTATAATGAGCTGTATAATAAACTAGCTCGGAGCATAAGTCACCATTAGTCACAGCTATGTACACTTACGATAACTCAAGTACTGTGCAGGCTTTCAAAAGAAAAGTTTTCAACGTCTAAAATTGCAGTACATTTTCAGAGGACATTTTATGACCAAGAAACAGATTCATTAGCCTTACTGCTGTTACAGGAAGGTGTCCTTGTAGCTATTCTCAGATTGGTAAGCGCTTTGCGGCGACATTCTGGTGAGCAGCCAATTCCACACATAGCTTCGAGAGATCAGTATGAGAAGTTAAAGCGTATTTTTGTGTTACTTTTTCCCATATCTGTTTACTTACGTGTGATAAATCCTACATGGAATTGAAGCAGAGGCTTATTACGTCCAAAAACCGTAAGCAGAGAGTTATTAATGTTGTAAAACAAAAAACACTACAGATGCTTATCAATACTGCAATTATCATATCGTGGTACGCGAATATCAGTCAGTGTTCCAGTGACGTTTAGAAACGTGAAATAATTTGAATAATGCAAGTTTTAGGACTGACATCCATTCGTTAAATTGAATAGAATGGTTGTGTGTTTTATTAATCACATTTTTACTCCAAATTGTATTCATATTGTGGCATCGGTGCACTCCAGTTGGGAATGCTCATTAAGAATCCGTTTGATTGTAAAGTGAAGTGACATTACAGGGCATGCCTATAACCTCACTTAAAATAAAACACAACGGTGATTACACTTGCAAAATAAATGCAGTTATTGGGGCAGAGAAAAACCATTTAACGCCTCATTTCCCTCTCTGCCGAAGCTGACTTGACCGAAAGAAAAAAAAAGCAAGCGGACAAGAAGAAAATCTCGAACTTTAAATTATTTTTCCACATTCCCACCGCCCGCATCTGTGCGCGTGCAGTTCATGACCAAGAACCCAAACAAGCGGCTCGGCTGCGTGGTGACGCAGGGTGGCGAGGAGGCCATCAAGCGTCACTCGTTCTTCCGCGAGATCGACTGGGACCTGCTGGAGCAGCGCAAGATCCGCCCGCCGTTCAAGCCGCGCATTGTACGTCGTCGCACCGACGACGGAACGGATTTCATCGACGCGCGCCATTGTTTTCCGCCGTTCGTTGGGTCGGTGACGCCTCCGACGTGGGAAGTGAAACATCGTGAAGGGGGAGAGGCAGAAACGCTCGATGCAGCTGTCCCGAAATGGCAGCCGTTGGCGGCATTTGTTATTCATTTTGATCCCGATCGTGCTCTCGTTGATTGTCATTGCCGTGAGATGAAGTTGTCTGTTCGTGCAACAAAATTAGCTGTGGAATTGGATACCGTAGAGCCACGTTAGAGATGGGCAGCAGAATGGCGTAGTGGTAACATCCGTGCCTCACAAAAACAAGGTCCGGCTCGAGGCGGTTCGATTTTTGTCTCGGGCGCCTTTCTGTGCAGAGTTTGTGTGTTCTCTTCCTGTTCTGAATGGGTTTCCTCCGGGTTCTCTGTTTCTTCCCGTAGTTGTAAAACACAAGTTAATTGCTTGGCAAATGTTGGCAACGGCTGACCGCACGTACGGTTGCTTCTGCCCACGTCTCTGCAGTTTCCTCGTTCTTCTGAGTCGTTCTCCGTTTGAATGAATGCCTTAGATGTTGAACAGATATTGTGCCACGCGTTATGATGAGTAACGTTATCATCAAACTAAATGGACACGGTCAGACTCAGCCTGCATCTCCGACTAGCAAGGTATCGGCCATCGGAGGATCATGGGAATAGCATGAGACTCCTGCAGAGGTGTAATAGTGAAGGGACACAGGAGACAAAATGTTGGATAGGTGTGGGCTTCTGTCTTCTCTGCTGTGAAGATCCTTCTCTTCATTATTCTTGTTGATATATCGTCGTTTTTGCTGACATGCCGTTCTCTCCACAGCTCTGTGCAGCGCTTTGTGACCCTCGGGTGAAAAGCAACCGGAAGTGCAATTGTTGTTCTAAAGCCCTGGTCGAATGACAGGCTGCCGCCTGGGTTCAACCCCAAGATCACAGTGACGCCGGCTCCGTGCCCTGACCTCTAAGCCGCTCGGGCATCTCGTTGACACGCTCGGTTATTAAAGCTCGTCCCCCCCCCCGCGCTGATGTGCGCGCGGCGCCGGTTACGTTACCGGTGGTTTTGTTTGGTCGGACTGTGGGTGGCCGAGAAAGGACAGCTCGGCTTTGTTGATCAAAGCATTGGGCAGCAGTGAGAAGAGGCTAAATTGGTATCTGTGGAAGGACGAGCAGGGTTGTCCCAATCAAGCAGTCCTGTGTGTGATTTGAGCAGCGTCACTTGCTTACATAACCTGTGTTTCACACCCCACCTGTGGCATAACGGATGTAAATGCAGTCAAAGTGGCTAAACGAGTCGGCCTGGTGTGTGCATCAGGTGTCATTATTGGTTGATTGGGGGGGGGGGGGGGGGGGATAAAAAATGTTTAATGCATTTCACATAGCTATGTTTACTGCACGTAACGTGACGAGCTTGGGAATTACTAATTTAAATTTCCCCTGGGGTGATGTAGGAGGACAATGGCTTGCAGTTAATCGCCTTGCCCTGCAACCCCGACAATTCCTCACCTGACCTGCTATTCTCATGGGTTATATGCGATTGATCTCGTCGTCTTTCCACGGCCCCAGTGCAACTCAACACAACACTCGCGTGGCTCTCGTCTCACCCGCCGCCTCCCCATCTCTCTCTCTCACGACCAACCTCCCTCCCGACTCCCACCTGCAGAAAACCAAGAGGGACGTAAACAACTTCGACCAGGACTTCACGCGCGAGGAGCCTCTGCTCACGCCGGTGGACAGCAGCGTGGTGAAGCAGATCAACCAGGACGAGTTCCGCGGATTCTCCTTCTCGGAGGACGATCCCCAGTGACGGACCGTCTAGCAGCAGCAGCAGCAGCGATGCGGAGCGCCATCTCTCGGTTTCTCGTCCGCTCGCCGTCCCTTCGCGCCCACGCGAGAAGGCACCCGGTCGCTGAAAGGCACGAATGCGTTGAGATTTTATTTATTTGGGGCAGAGGAAAAAAAAAAGTTAGCGGGGACCGACAACGACCTGATGTTCGACCGAGCTGTTGATGAACACTCGTCGGTTCGTGAGCACTCCGCAAGCGTGAAGCTGTTGTTGTTTTTCAATTGGAGTCCATGTCGGTGCCTGTTAATTTTTTGCGAGTGATACAAGTAATATTGCTGACGCAGTGAAAAAGAATACTGATTATTTATTCTTTATTCCTGTCTGTAGACCGCGGCGTCTACCTTGCACGTTGAAAAAAAGAAAGGTTAAAGGCTATGTTACTGATGTGCACGACACAAACGCTCCATTGTGCTTGAGTGAAACATTTCAACGAGGCGTTTGTTGTTATTTTCCTCAAAGTTAGTTTTAATTGTATAGCTTTAGTTGCAAGCAACTGCGTCCTGTGGCGAACGATGTCTCCGGCGGTTTTGCAAAAAAGATTGACGGTGCAACGCACCGGCAGAACCCATCTCACTGTAAAACTGCTGAACGGGACACTTAACTATTTAAAATATTTATGCGATATTATTTTATAACACCCCGACCCCCCTTTTGGAAAGCAGAACGCTTGACCCAGAAGTAGAATGTGTGGTTGCCTACCGCGATCGGGGGGGGGGGGGGTTACACTGTATTAGAAAAGCCATTTTACACTCCATGTCATTTGCTTTGTGTGGCCCTCCAGAGCCGGTCGTGTTGGAGTAGATGGTAGTTAGAAATAAAGGAGGAGTGGCGGTGGTGCTCTTTCAATATCTCCCACCACCATTCCTTTACACGCACCAAATATTAACTCTGCACACGAGTATACACTGCTTTCATTTCCTCGCCTTGAATGCGTTAGCTCGATGGGCACGTTTAAAAAGAAAATTATTTAAAAGATCGTTTCTCTCCATAGTTGTTCTTTCGGGATAGCCGTGTCGAGTGTCCCCTTTCTGTCCGTCACGACGTTTTGCCTCCCATGCTGGGGGCATCATCAGGCGTTGCACGATGGAGCGGGGCAGGAATGCTCGACAGGCATTCCGAAGGAGCGGCTATGGAGGGAAATTGATATACATCGAGCCATGAAAACCTACATCAGTTAAAAAAAAGAGAGAGGCACCGAGGCTTTCTTTTGACGTGAATTCGGAGAACTGAGAGCAGTATTTTTCTTACCGCGTCCGTTCAACCACTGACCGTTGTTGCACGCAGTCGATTGTGCACGCTGGAACATCGAATGGGAAAGATCTCCGTTGAAATTCCAAATTTCGCCCCTCCGAGTTTGTGTGTGTGTGTCGAGGGAAGGTTATCGCATGTTGCGTTATTTTTTAAATTGTTTTTATAATATTTAAGATCGATGCTTCCTTATAGAGACCTTAGTCAACACGTACAAATCAAAGGTTCGTTTCGTGCGTCACTTGTTACTCTTGGGAACCGCGCGCCGTCGGTCGTCGTGCGTTTTCCGCGGCGCGTCGTCGGTTGTCGGGCGTGCCTCGGGACAAATGGGCGGTGCTGAGTGCCGCCCCACGATGGTATCGCTCCACGGGTTGTGTGGCCGTGACGCGCACGTACGTAACTGTCGCTTGCGGACGGATGGGCAGAGAGGGACGAACGTATGGGCTCTGAAGAGTGTGTTCGGTGTTGGTGCGTGGCCATTGACACGACTCGTGGTCCCACCACCCGCTTGCTTTCTGGAGCACACCCATGGTATTTCGACCCCGGAATGTACTCGTTCCGAAATCTGTATGTGTTGAGGGTACTGTGCAAGGCACGAGGACCACTTAAGAGTGAGCATCGGTTCTCTTTTGAGATGAAATGCCACCATGGTTCTAGTGTCCACGTATTTGTGACGATTGATACAAGTATTTTGATTGATTGATTCTCTCATTATTCTCTGTACCATCGATCCACTGTTGGAATAGATCCTCCATGCAGCTTGTGGATCGTGGGCGTTACTTGCCCAGACTCATCATTGTTCAGGAAGAGTTATCTATGAGTAGCAGAGATATTGGAGCATAGTACATGACAACGATTGAGTTTGCTGCACTGCTCTCCAATGCCTATAGTGTGGCCCTACAGTAGCCTTCGACTCTACCGTGCTTAGCTACAAGAATCTGTCGAGAGCAGGTGCATTCCATGGGATTTGATCGCAGGCTCAAGTTATCGACATATTTTGTGTTTTGCAAAAACTATCGTGAAATAAGTTCTGAAACAAAGGTAAAACTGCGCAATTTAATATGCAACTCACGTCTTAAAATGACTCCTGTAATCGTAGATTGTTCTGTTCCTGATTGACATTTCTGCCAATATACACATTTGCACTGACGATGTGATTTATTCCACTGTGAGCTAGGCGATGAGGATAACACTTTGCAAACCCGCATGTTAACCGTTCTGTGCAATACGTTGTCACTTCCTTGGCTGATTTGTCTCCCACGGCGTCAGGCTGTCGTAGCCGTTGTCGTTCAAGTGTCTCGAAGGGAACGATACTGCCCCTTGCCAGTGATTGTCGGAGGTCTCTCCGATACGAAGGAGGTGTTGCATCGCACAATCGTATCACCTTCGCCACTCCACGTTACTACCATGCATTTACAGTGATAATTATGTCAACATTTTAAAGCGCTTTGTGCCTAGAAGCCGCACAGTGTTGTATCACACCGTGGGATTTCCTTCCCTACTTCGTGTTGCTACCAAGCATTTACAACAATAATAATAATAACTTACATTTCTGAAACGCCTTTGGCCCATAGGTCGCACGGCACTGTATGAAGCGTTAACGTTGTCAACCGCGATTCCAGTGCGAAATTCGCAATGTGACGGCAGACACCTGCCACCTGGTCACTCCTTCGGCCGCGCTGTCTGTTTACGGAATTAAAACTCCCGTTCGTCTGTAATACGATTCGGCTTTTTTTCGAGGGTCAACGTATTTACACGAGCACCGAGATGGAAAAAAAATATTAATAACGTTAATCGCGGATGGCTCAGACAACCTGGCTCTTTGTTCCCGTTAGCATTAATGTTGTTTGGCTCCGGTAACGGTGAGCTGCGGGGTTGCACGCGGAAAGGAAAAATCCGTTTCGCGTCCGTGTAGATTAGACCGGTCTTATGAGAGGTCTTATCCAGGGTGCGTGATTAGTATCCCCGTTGTATTTTTTGTGTGTGTTACACTCAATAACAAACACTCCAACGTCATTGAACGAAACTGTAACCTGTGTTACGCGTGGTGGCAGCGGTGGTGGCGGCGGCGTCGCTGGCGTTGTTACATATAAATGTGCTACGTTGGTGTTAAATACAACAGCCACGAGACTTTAAAATCAAAATTATAATGTTCCGTGAACTTTTGACATGTTTTCTTTAATTTCACTATGTGTACAGCAGTACACGTGGATAAACATTGAGTCATACTATTGTACCAGTTGTTCAACCATGCGCACGGTTGTTATTACTGACAATACGTATACACAGTGTGTGTGTATATATATACAATTATCTCACGATGGTTGACTGTACTTGACAAGCCCTCGTCTTTAACTTTGCATTATAATTGACATGCATCGGCCAGTCAAGCGTTGAAATATATTTTCAATTGTAAGTGTTAATGGTAATGATGGCGATGGACCTAGTCTTCTGGTCACACACAATTGCACGGGCAGTTACTCAAAGCAAAACCGAAGTCAAAAAACAAACAGCCCTTACAGCCGCATTTTGGTTCCCGTCGTAATTTTTACCGAGCCTTCTGCAGTGTCCTCTTCCCGTCTGTATTGTACGGAATTCACGCGGAGGATTCCGTCTTGAGCAGGATTCGTGAGAAAAGTATCCAGGCGTGCTTTTATCGTGAGTGTGTGCGTGTGGCATGGCTGGCTTTGAGCCACTTTCCCAGAGTATCTGCTATTGTACCAATAAAGCATGCGTATTGTGTGCCTACATTGTGGCACAAGGTGTGTGCGTGTGTGTGTGTACGCACGTGTGTAACGCACGTACACCGAGTCCAGATGCAACTCCAAAAAAAGCAAATCGTTCGCGTTAGGCATGTACGTACGCTGTCTTGCGGAAGTTTTACACTTCATTAATAAGAAAACAACTTCTAAAGTTACTGTCAAGTGCACCCCTGTCGTAGCGGTCTGTTGGCGTCAATTGAAACGTGCGATGTTGCTACAGCGTGCCGTATGGACGCACGCCAAAGTAACCTTTAACCCTCATGCATGATTATTAAAATACATTCTGGCGATATTTTCAGAGTGAAAGGAACCCACCCAGCATGTGCTGAAATTATACTTCGCGTGAGTTTAAAGCAGTCGCTTATATGTTACCGGTGTAGCAGTTCGCAATAGGGGACGTGATGCACGAGAGGGTTAATGTAATTTGTTTTGCTCTTATTAACAAAGCTACGCATTCGTATTTGACGCACAGCCTAGGTAGATATTTATGTACAATATGAGAGTTGTTTGTGGTGTATTTCCCGTTGTTGGGTCGCAACTTCAAGGGAGGCAGTGTTCATGATGAAAGTGTGGCTTGCGTTGTCACGTGTAAAACAATGGTCCTCGTCGTTTCGTAAACCCGGCTTGGAGTTGGTGTCTACACAGAACCCAGCTCAGTGTTCTCTTACTGCGCACATCAATCGCTATTTTAGGCACGCGTTACTAAAGGGCCTCCTGCCGGTGCTGTATATTGACTAAGTAACTGTCGCCTCCATTGTCAGTATTGTATTATCTTAATGCAGTGTTCCCTCGACATTTCTCTAGCGACTCCACAACCCCTTCCCTTACCCCTTCCCCCCCCCCCCTGAAAAAAAGGGTGCGAGTCAGCCCCTGGTTATTAATGGTAAACAATCAAATTCACGTATAACTGTGTATCATATAATTACATAATATATGCATAATGACACGTGTTTGAAGTCGCTGCGTGTCGAGTGAAATATATATATAATTTTATCCGTGTCTCTTTGGCTTAAGAAAATCTAATGTGTGTTGTACAGTTCTTCCTCGACTTCTATATAATTAAGGTCGACTCTCCGTGCAGGCGTATATTGAATATGTGTGAACATAAACAGCGTTTTGCACCGATGTAATGTGTTCCATGTATACCTACTGTGACTGTTCATTAAATGTTCTTTGCAAAACACGGGGGTCAAGCCTTGACCTTTACCCCCATGCCTCTCGATGCGTGTGTGGTTTTGTGTGCGGGCAGCGGTGTGAATCGGGCGGCTCAAAAGTTCGATTTGCGCTCGGTCGCCAACACCTCTGACGATTTTCTGAAACCGGTCCCATAAACACCTCGTTGGTCGACTGGTGTGTATTTAACATCGCCACTGGGGAGACAAAGGCGGTCGGGCATAGTGCTGTACCACTTACCCTCTTGTCTACCGTATTGGCCTTTGTACATGGTCACCAACAACACTTGCCCCAACATTTGGGGGATTCTTTCCAATTGTCTTTAGGTCTGGAAGTGCTACCATAGAAAAACAGATCTTTCTACCGTATGGTAATTTGTCCAGGAGGAATGAGGTTGCGCAAAATGCTTAGGTTAATTTTTCGCTAGGTGGGAACTGAAGAAATAAAGATATCCGACCTGGGACATTTAGTCTATCAGTCGCGGGCAATGATTGTATATAATTCAGAGCGGTAAGACGGTGGTAGAATGATGCAATATAGGTGAAGGGGGAGGGAGTTGCAATCATAATAATATGCGACCGTACTGCTCTGAAATGTAAGTTATTGTCAACTCTGGTATGATGGCAATTCGTTTGTAGTGCGGTTTTTTACCCCCTTATTTGGACTGACGCTGGCACTGGATTACTCTTGTGAATGGGGTCAAGTGATCTTTAAACTTCCACTGTCCAGCAAACTGGTGCATATTTATGATTTATTACTGAAGTATCGATGCCGGATTCTAACCGTGTACCTAAATAACAAGCGATCAGTGACCTATTCAATAAGAGGACTAATACTATATCATACAGTCGAATAGTGGACCTCGAAGAAAAAGAATAGATATTTATCAGTTCAGTTACGGATCAGTACCCGGTTAATCCTGTACAGGATCGCGAAGGGCCAGAGCCTCTCCTGGCAGACACAGGGCGTACGGCAGGGCTATGTCCAGGATGTGACGCCAGTACAGCAGGAGTTCATGTCGGCTGAGTGTCCATCAGCCACCCAGAAAACAAGTTTGCACCCGCACACCACATTTACCATACCAGGAACCCCGCATCTAAACCTTACAAGCTCACTGGGTACTTTCTACTGTAATAATAAACATGCACATCAAGTCCCACCCCTCTGCACCAGCACTGCGGAAAATACTCGGTGTAACCCTGGAGAGATGTGTCAGATTACCACGGCGCAAGATACACACTGAGCTACGGGAGCCGCGTGAACACGCGGTGCAGCATCGCTGGTCGGCTTCAGGCCTCGACCGCTGTCCATTACGAGTCTGCAAATGCGCGACGACAGCGGTTGTTGCGCAATCAATACCGGGGCGGTCAACAGAGGAGAGACATCATATTCCACAAACACCTGTGTCTCCGTGGATACGGTGGAGCCATCGCACGTCCCTGCGCAGTGATTGGTGTGGCCCCAGAGAAGGAAATCCAGTTGGAAGGTGGCACGGTGGCCCAGTGGGTAGCGCTGTCGCCTCCTCACAGCAAGCACGCTCGGGTTCGAATCTCGGCTCGGGTGCCTTTCTGTGTGGAGTTTGCGAGCTTCTCTCCCCGTGTCCGCGTGGGTTTTCGCCGGGCACTCCGGTTTTCTCTCAAAGTCCAAAAAAACATGCTGCTGCTTAGGTTTATTGGCTTGCAGACTAAATTGCCCGCAGTGCCCGGTGATGGACTGGCGTCCCATCTTGGGTATATCCCTGCCTTGCGCCCTGTGTCTGCCGGGATGGGCTCTGGCTCACCGCGACCCTGTACAGGATTAAGCGGTTTTTGACAATGAGTTGAGATGAGAAGAATTACAAAACGCGTACTCAACCAGATGGCGTTTCTCTATAATCGTATTGAGAATATATTTTGTCTATAATAATGTATAATATTTATATAGTGACTCGCCGGAAACCGCAGGGAAGTGGGGGGTGGAAGACAGCCACATTGTCAGCCTCGCGTCAACCCGCTAGATATTGCTTCCTATGTAATATGATTGTCTTGGCCAATTAATGTTTAGTTGTGGGAGGAAACTGGAGAACCCGGAGGGAGGAAATCCACATTAACTTCCTGCGGAGAGGCGCGCGAGGCAGGACTCGAACACGCACCGTCCAGTGTAATTATGTGGATGTTCAGAGATCTGTTTATAAAAATTGCTCTCCGTAGCCGCTCTGTCAGGCTGTCCGTGGGGAGTGTTCCTCCTTCCTTCATGACGTTAGCTTGAGGATGCCTCCAACGTGAGAGGCGAAACGTCGCAAAGGAGAGAGTGGGGAGTGCTCGACACGACTATCCCGAAAAAGCAGCTCTGTAGAGCAATTGTCATACTCATGAGACTTCCATCAAGTGTCTTTTTATTATCCTCCCACTAGGGGGCTCACTTTCCTACAGACATATTGTTCATGCCTTCATGGGCTATAAATCAGGCCTCTCACCACCAATACGCGTGTGCGAGTCAACCCGGGCGGCGCGGTGGCCCAGTGATTAGCGCTGACGCCTCACAGCAAGAAGGTCGCGGGTTCGAATCCCTCGGCTCGGGTGCCTTTCTGTGTAGGGGAGTTTGCGTGCTCTCCCCGTGTCCGCGTGGGTTTTCGCCGGGTACTCCGGTTTCCTCCCACAGTCCAAAAGCATGCTCCTGGATAGGTTGATTGGCTCGCAGACTAAAAATTGTCCCGCAATGCCCGGCGATGGACTGGCGTCCCGTCGTCGGGTGTATTCCTGCCTTACGCCCTGTGTTTCCGGGATAGGCTCCGGCTCACCGTGACCCTATATAGGATTAAGCGGTTTCAGATAATGAGATGATAATGAGATGAGATGAAATCCTGAACTCGCTACGCCCGTGAATGCGGTTCGATCACGGGTAGTGTCTGGAACTCGAGATTATTAGCCAAATGCCAGTTATACAAAATAGTTGAATTGAAGACAAGCACGAAGAGCCGATTGAGATCAGACGCTAAACTTTGTACAGCGTGCTCCGGATTGTGACCCCCACTTAATTGACCCCCAGCATTGATTTCGTTTGCTCATTCACTTTTGTTTTAAATGACACTTGTTTATTTCAGACGATTGAGGCGAGTTCATTTACTATTGAAGCGCGGCTTTTAATGAGAACCGCATGGGTTCATGAAACAAACTGGACTCCCCACCGCACCAACCCCCCCCCACCCCCCGGATGAAATTGCGGGTCACAAGACATCTGGACCACCCTGCATGGTACTGTACTTTATTATAACCAGGTGCTCTGGACCACCGAGGCAGCCCAGTTTAACACGAGCGTCCGGAAACTGATTAGTCAGGCGCTTCGCCGTCACTCATCAAGATGGGTATTAATGGACCTCGGGGAGCTCACACGTGTTATGCAGAGGCGAGCAAAACACGCGTTGGTGAGTTGGAGGATGTGGGCTGCGATCCGGTGTTTGGATTCGATCCTCAATGGCCGATCATTTTGACGGTCTGTGAATTTGCTCTCAGGAGCTGCTCTTTCGGGACAGCCGTGGCAAGCGCTCCTCTTCTCGCCTTCGCGACGTTTCGCCTCCCATGTTGGAGGCATCTGCAGGCTTCTGAATTTTCCAAGCTAACAGGATCCTCCAGATGTCCTGTGACCCTCATGTATACGTTGTTGCGTTGGTCACTATGAACGTTTGTTCTTGTGTCAGGAATTTCATATCCCAGAGCAAACAAGTTCACCGGGTGCCTACTGTTGTAAAAATAAACATTATCAAAAATCTATCCATCACTTGACCCCCAACTTTTTTTTTTACTTTTGCTCATTAATTCCTGTTTTAAATAAACCTTATTTATTTCAAATTTAATTGCGTTTATATGTAATTTTTATATTGCCTACATTACGGTTCATGGGATGGAGGGGAGGGCGGTGGAGAGACTTAAATGGAGGTCGTAAATACATTCAACGGTGTGGCGAATAGGGGCGGCACGGTGGCCCAGTGGTTAGCGCTGTCCCCTCACAGCAAGAAGGTCCCGGGTTCGAATCTCTCGGCTCGGGTGCCTTTCTGTGTAGAGTTTGCATGCTCTCCCCGTGTCCGCGTGGGTTTTCGCCGGGC
>JAZEWT010000010.1:3643582-3655419 GCA_036362905.1 Mordacia mordax | reverse complement strand
CAAACTCCACACAGAAAGGCACCCGAGCCGAGAGATTCGAACCCGGGACCTTCTTGCTGTGAGGCGACAGCGCTAACCACTGGGCCACCGTGCCACCCAGTTCGGCAGGTAGGGCATCTTTTAATCTGCCTTGGACGTGGGTGTCGCTGCTGGGTCAGCATTCATTGGCTATCTCATCTCATTGTCATCAGAAACCGCTTAGTCCTGTACAGGGTCGCGGTGAGCCGGAGCCTATCCCGGCAGACACAGGGCGCAAGGCAGGCTTATACCCACGATGGGACGCCAGTCCATCACCCGGCACTGCAGGCAATTTAGTCTGCAAGCCTATTAACCTATGCACAGCATGTTTTTTTGGACTGTCACATACTCTATATGCCCCGAAGACTTGGGTGATGAGGTATTCTCCGAAGTTATTCATTTTGTGCGTGCAAATGAGAAGGCCGCACCTGCTCAGTGAACTGCTGCGGGCCTTGTTGTACGGATACTGTTTTAGATGCGGTTTGCTCAGGAGTTGCAGGAGTTTTGTACACGTCACGTCTTTGGCTCAGACATCCCCCATTCAGTCCGATCCCGAGCATCCTCATTCACGTCACTCTGCGGCCCTCTGCCATTGCTTCAAGTCATCAAGCAACTGTATCCTCTTCCTTTCTCGCGACCTCTTGCCGAACGTCCATCCTTCCATGACTGCGGTCGTCAGCCCCCTTGCTCAGCCTCATCTGGCTCGTTTCCATCACCCTCGTCGCCCCGCGGGTTCTCCTCTGGTGCGATTGACAGTCGCGGCAATGTCAACCGTTGTGACCACGTGCGCAGACGTGGCGAGCCGGCTGCTGGCGGGCGGAAGCTCCCTGCCCGAGCTGACACGCTACGACTGCGAGGTGAACGCGCCCGTCATCGACTGCCGCCGCCTCCTGCAGGGCTTCGAGCTCCTTCGTGCCCTGGACCAGACGACGTAAACGGGTGACGGGCGGAACGACGTCCGTCGGATCTCTCCTCCGCCTGCGCCCCGCCAACCCCCCTTCCCCGGTGTTACACTTGGCGACCACAGCTAAGCCTCCCTGTAGGATCGTTCTCCTGGCACTCGGCTCTACCTGTCATCCGCGCATGGCCGGCGCTACGACAGCACCGCGCGTGTGACCAGTCGGTGCGGCGAGACGGAGGATCTTTAGTTTTAATCGAAGTTGAGCGTGCGCTGAGGGTGTCGTGAACTCAGCTCGAATCTGAGAGCCGCACGGAGAGTATTGAGGTTAAACAATGGACAGGAAGAGTGCGATATAGAGTCTCTTTGTTTTCATTGACGGCATCCACTTTCTCAATTGCTCCCTCTGTCTCTGTGTCCACTGTATATGTACGTGTACATTCGTGTTGCGTGCGGTGGAATCTTGGAGCGAGCGTTGTTTGCGGGAACTCATTAAGACCTGCATGGCGCACTCGAGAGCTGTGTGGTCAGTATCAAGTTCGGCCAAAACGTGCCTCAACAGTCTTGTACAGCTGTAGGGGAGAACTTTGTCTACTACTTATGCTGCCTCTATTTTTGTGCTGTTGTTATCTGGAGGTCAGTGAAGCAGCCAGGATCTAATGAACAGCTCCGAGACGCTTGCAGCCAGGCACACATCTGCAAAGGCTCACGGGTCATAGAAGATCCCCGCTGCTGAAAACGTTTATGAAAACATTTGCGGCGGCATATATTATTTTTGGACTTGCGTTTTAAGATTAATGGGTGGGAAGCTGGGAGCCACTGCCGAGTTAACGATTCGTTACAGTCTCAGAGGCTCGAGCACAAAGCTCAGGCACACTATGAATGAAGTAAAATGTCACCAAGATTAGATGCAAGTGGACAGTATTTTATAAACGAAAGGGTGATTGGCTCGAGGGGTACGGGGTGGGTTTTGTGCCCACTATTTAGAGTTTGGCAGGCAGAGCATCACACCGTGTGTTGTAAATCTCTGCTGATGCAAGACTACATACATGAAACATACATGAATTTTGGGTAGCGATTTTGACATATAAAGGTTTTACGGAGATTCCTTCTTAGTCCACAAAAGGAGATCATAGTTTTAGTACGTGGTTGTTAATATAACAGCATGGTATCTGAATATGATTTGACAAGAGTAAATATTGAATTTCTACAATAACAAAAAGTCCTTTTACAATGTATTGGAGGAATGCTAACTGCAGCAATGCACGGTTTATTTAGCCAAGCTGCCATCAGATTTTGGTGCAATTGAGAAAAACGTATCCCGTCTCCCACATATTAATATTTTTTTGTGTTTGTTTTTGAAATATCGTTATATTTGTCCTTATGTAAGTTTTGATGGCTCAATGCATGATGATTGCTTCCAAAAGATGCTCTTTCGGGATAGCCACTCAGCCACACTGAATACAGGAATACAACACATGCGCACAAGTATTTTGACGTTGAGTCACACTGTCACCTAAAAGAGAAGCGAAGGATGCTGCTACACACCCTAGCCCACCGGTCCTAAACAATATCAGACAATAAACATCTAATAGACAAGATACAACATTTACAACGTGCACTACTCAGCAAAAGATCCACAAAAACAGAGATCCAACTTACCAGGAAGAGAAAACCACGACAGTAGAACCATGAAAATGAGGACAAAGACACCAAAATCCGTGGTTTCTTTCCGAATGTCAAATGCACCATGGACAAAATCTGTTAAATATCTTGAGAAATACAGCAGAAATAACATCCTCACAGCCCATCAGAAGATACAGGACGTACTCAAATCACTGACTGCCATTGCAGACAAAAGGCGTGCATTGCATTCCTTGTAGCAATTGTGAAGAAGTGTACATCGAACAAACAGGCATAAAAATAGCCACAAGCAAGAGAGAACACGAGGATGCAGTGCATTCGCTGCATATGGATAAATCAGAAATAGTAGCTCACACTTCAGACAAACAACACCCAATTAATTTTGGCGAGATGCGTGTTTTGGCTGTTATTCGCCACTAAGGCCCAAGATTAATTCGTGAAGCAATAGTCACAAGACAGAAAAAAAAACGTGAACCGCAAACGAGAAATGAGAACAAAACTCAGCCAAACGTGGCAGCCAATTTTAAAAATCAACACTAAGCAACCCTAATCATTTACTACTGGTAACATTGAGAAAAAAACACCACCACAAACTTGTAAACAGCTCCGCAGGCATTCATGAAATACTAATTCAAAGTAATTGGTAAACAAAGGGTGGGATCAGATTAAGTTAATTTGGATTTAAATATGCGTGAAAGACAATGGAAGCCTTTGAAATGGAAGCCCCTCTATTGTCTCTGGAAGGTAGTGACCTGAAATGAGGGAATGGCTTGTCGACATTTAAATAGCACAGCCACACAAAGAACTCACTCACAGTACGCCTGAGGATGCCTCCAACGTGGGAGATGAAACGTCGCGAAGGAGAGAGGAGGAGCGATCGACGCGACTATCCCGAAAGAGCAGCTTTTGCAAGCAATCAGCATCTCGTTACATTGTTCATTTCTTCGTAAAAAAAAAAACAGGAAAAACACGCTATAAAAAAATCACAGCTCTTACCGAGATATATAATTGTTTAAATTCAGTGGTCCAAGCGCCATGCAAACAATGTATTGTGAATATTTTAACGACACGTATGTACATCGTTTCAGCCCTGAAATTTTAAGAAAAAAAAATTACGATGTTTGTGAAGCATCTTCAAGAGGGGTTTTAACTCCACGTTGAATGCAAAGATTTATTTAAATACACGGTAATGTTGTTTTTAGCACAGAAATCTATAATCTTAGAGGCTAATGCCAGATTATCTGCACACAACCTTGGTGCTTTATGCTAATTACATATGTAGTGTTTTTCAGGACTAAAGTACCAATTAGGATCACTTACACACTGTATTTTGTACAATAAGGCATACTTACAATAACTATTGAAAAATATGACGCAAGTTATGTACATGCCTTGTGTCAGATTGTTGTAATAACTTAACTTTTAATACAGTTAGCGTATCAGGCATAGCTGTTTCAGTGTTTTAGCACCATGATGTTAAAAGATCCATAGGAATGGTATTTTCCTACAAATACTCTTACTGGTCATGCATTCTCTTCACCGTGAATATTACGTCTACATTAGTGATCACAAAGAATGCCCCATTAGAAAACTACAACGGATCGATATATATATTTATATCGTTTTTTTTATTTCTTCACATATAGCCGAATATTAACCAAGTGCCTGAGAAACCTTTCTCTTGATGTGCTCCTGATTGTAACAGCTAACAGGCCAATGCATCTCCATGTCAGTGGGATGGACAATAGCCAGTCTGGGTTTGGTAATGTGCGGCCTTACAGGCAGGGCCAAAAATTAGTTCCACTATTACCCCCTTTTCCATTGGCACATCTGAGCCAAACTGGGGCCACTCGATATCACGGAGCCTGGTTTTGTTGAACTTGGTTCACGGAGTCACGTCGACAATAAAGTCGACATTAGCATAGTGTGTACGCACATTCACCTGGCAGGAGTTTTATCAAGAGTGGCCTTTAACCTTGCCTTGCCTTGCCTTAATGGGCACCGGGCAAATTGCCATGGCTTTGGGTGGTTTGAAGAGTGATCTCCGCTTCAGGATTTAAATCCCAAAAATAAAGGCAGCTTCCCCGGAGAACAGATCTGGCAACAGCTCAGTAAACTCCTACTGGCGTGTTGAGCATTATCTTTGTTTTCTTATTGTGTCCTGACTGGTCAGCGGCTCTTGATGCATAGGCAGCTGAAGTCATGCTTTAAAAACCTGGGGTGGAGCTCCCAGCCTTTTAGAACTGTAGCCACGGCAGGTCCCTGGTAAACTGACTACTAGAGCGACATTGGCTACGTGTCTGTGGATGTCTAATTTTGACATTTTCCGAGGTTGGTGGATTCATCGTCCTCATCAGCCACGATGTGCTGACTGGTGATAAACTCCTTCTAAGGCCGTCACCATCTTCGCCGATCTTGAAAAGAAACGATTCATTTAGCGAGTGCAGCACACAAGCTGCTTATGTTGTTCCATCTTTCCAGTGGATGTGCTTTTGGGTGCGTTCCCTCAAGAGGATGTGTGATATTGTAACCTAAATACATTTAGTTTCTCTCTGAAAAGGAGAGATAAATGCTCTCTGGGCTTTTCTCTAGGTTCTTAAGTTTCCTGCTACTAATGGAATTGGACAAACATAACCAATGCAGGACGCTCCTGAAAACTATTATTCCAGGGCTATCCTTGTATGATTATATTGGTTGTTGGAATCTGACCACCGTTGCTGGCAGGTTTTGTTTATTCCACAGCACTCATTGATCGCAGCATGTCAAAAGAAATTCAAAACGTTTCAAAAGAAATGTCTTCAAATCGGTTCTTATCGATTCACTTTGGCGTGGTTTCAATTACGGTTGAATTACATTTTGTACAATGCTGTCATCAAATGCCGAGAGAAGCCTTTAACGAATGTGTGAAGTAAGGTGTTATATGTATTTGTACTACTGTACTGTTATTGTTTCTATTTAAATGTTGAACTCTACTCTGCCTCTAACCACTTTCTGCAGAGGTTTTGCTAACTCGCACAATAGTTTTGTTGTTGTTGAATGAATACGTGTGTATCTTATAAAAAAAACTGTTGCAATTAAAATAAAGTAACTTTATATCTACACAAATATATTATAAAAAAAACCCACACTATTTTAGAAAATAGACTTAGATATGCAGGGTATTTTCTACTACGTCTTAGTTTCATATTTTTGTTTTATTTAAGCTCACCACTTTTTTATCAGGTAGCCTCACATTGTATATGCCAAAGGCACGTGATGTAGGATCGTGTATTCTCTCACACACAGGCTGGTTGTAATGTGGTCGTTGTGATTTTACAAGAGATGTGTTGCAATGGGGCCTAACCCAAATAGTCGGGTGCACAATAAACTCCCTTACAACTAGAATTGGTCAGTTGGAAAGGATCGAATTTTGTTACGTTGTATTGGTGTATTTTTTTTTGCTGAATGTCTATTGAAGCTTATCAAAACGTGATTGCAGTCGTGTTAATGCATGTGTCCAAAGTCAAAATTCTGTGCCCATTCCCAAAACAGGCCTTGGAATTCATTCATTTCCATCCAACTGTCAAACACTGAGCCAGTGATTGGAATTCCGTGTATGATGTGGATAGCGAGGACTGGGGTTCCTGGTTTGCATCTCGAGGATCTCATCTCATCGTCAGAAACCGCTTAGTCTTCTACAGGGTCGTGGTGAGCCGGAGCCTATCCCAGCAGACACAGGGCGCAAGGGATACAACCACGATGGGACGCCAGTCCATCACTGGGCACTGAGGGCAATTTAGTCTGCAAGCCAATTAACCTATGCAGCAGCATGTTGTTTTGACTGTGGGAGGAAAACGGAGTGCCCGGTGAAAACCCACGCGGACACGTTGAGAGCATGTAAACTCCACACAGGAAGGCACCCGAGTCGAGATTCGAACCCAGGACCTTCTTGCTGTGAGGCAACAGCGCTACCCACTGGGCCACCGTGCTGCCCCGCATCTCGAGGATGTGACTGAAAAACAATATTTTGATGTTTTTCTGACAAATGTGACCATTGAAATCAGTCAAGGTGAGATTGTGGCCCTAGGCATGATTAGTCATGTCACCAGTGAGTGTCATGATTTGGATTTGTCATTGAAATCAAGAATAAACTTGTCAAAGTCTCCGTTCTCAAAATAGACATTTTTGTTGTCAATTAGTTTTATCCGTTACTAACCCGTGAGCCAATGATGGCAATTCTGCATAAAGTGTACAGCGTGAGGTCCTGGGGATAGTATTATTTGTTAGTTGATTAACATCATCTTCATGATTTATAGCATTGTTGATGGTCATGGACCCATAAACACGTTATAATGAAACATTGACGACTGAACATTCGTAATGATGACTGAACATTCGTCAGGATGAGAATCTGCCTTGAAGCATGTCATGATACCATGAATTGTCGTTATTTCGAGTCGCAACTCATTTCAAATTTCAAATTTTGTAATGACATACGTTATTACGTTCACGATGTGCACACTGAATTGGGAGCATGCAACCGATTTGTTGTCATTTAAATTAGATGCTAACGATTTGCTGGTGTGACATTTAGGCTCATTCAATGCAGATAATATTACAAACAAAAAAAGGAATATGGGAAACCATATAAATGAGTTGGCAATAAGAGACGGAAAAAGATCCATTCTGGAATTGAACCTCAATGGCTAATTATGACAGTTCATAAAATTGCCGTGCAAGTAGACCTTTACAAGTTTATGGAATACATATCTTTATCTTAAAGTTGTGTTTGTCCTCTACTTGTTTTCAATCCAGGTCTCCCATGAGTTAATCTGACTGGGATTGCACTTGCTTTAAAATAAAGGACACGGATTTAAACGTGTAATGTAATTCATGATGTTGGTGGCCTGCAGCTTTTGTCTATTAATGGACTAAATGATCTTCATGGGGCCTCACGGTAGCCAAGTGGGTAGCGCTGTCGCCTCACAGCAAGAAGGTCCCGGGTTCGAATCTCGGCTCGGGTGCCTTTCTGTGTGGAGTTTGCATGCTCTCTCCGTGTCCACGTGGGTTTATGCCGGGCACTCCGGTTTCCTCCCACAGTCCATTAAAAGGTTAATTGGCTTGCAAACTAAATTTCCCTCAGTATCCGGTGATGGACTGGCGTCCCATCATGCGCCCTGTGTCTACCGGGATAGGCTCTGGCTCACCGCGACCCTGTACAGGATTAAGCGGTTTTGACAATGAGATGAGATGTGATGATACTCATGTGTGATTAGATGGTAGATACATTTTGTTACTGCTGATGAACGTTAATCATCCATTGAATTTCGTTGTAAAGATTTTTACAGCCTTTCTCAACCTACTGCTATGTGCAGGCCTCCTTATGCTCTTATTCCTCATGGGGGTTGTTTGACCATACTTCACGACACTGGTCAGTGCGCATTGGTAAAGGGGGTGCCTAAGAAGAGTTCAGATCTCACTTTCACCACTGACGTTGGCCATAGTCAGGAATATAGCTCGGGTCGTTAGTTTCACAGTGCAGCACAGTAACCACCGGACCCACATTCTCCACGTTAGACAGCATTTATATTGATGGCGTAAGTGTTACCTAAACCATTAATCGCAGTATATGTGCGTTTAATTATTATTTTTTTAAGTCATGCATTCGATCAGAAGATGAAAAGAACACAAAGGATGTACTGCACTCTAGTTCAGGGGTGGGGAACTTCGGTATGGCTCAAGGGGCAAATATGGCATGTCACAAATTCACGCAGTTACACTTGACAATGGTCCACAAGGCAATATTCGTACATCACTGCAAGCATCTTAGCTAATCAAGTGCAAGAGTTGACCCGTGTCTGCTCAGCAACAATGCTGTCTATCTCATTTCAGTGCGCTGTCACTAAAAAAAGGGCCTCGTGACACTCGACTGGATACCGCTAAGGGGTGCGAGTCAATGTTTCGGCCGCCAAAGGATTCTTTAATTTTGCACTCGGGAGGACCAAGGAACAGGTTCCCCGCCCCTGGGGTAGCGTGAGGAGATGTCTGTCGTGATTATCGCCTCTCCGGACATTACAAGGAAAAGGCTGAAAGATGCTGTATGTGTTGTTTCTCCGCGCAATATATTTAACTTTAAAAATGTTCCGCACCATATGTACTCACTGTATGCTCATATTTTCGGGGATTCAGACTCCCACCAGTATAGCACAGTGACAATATACGCAGTATTGCTACAGGTTGTCACATTTTCACATCAAATTGTCTGACGTGCCAATTAATGCGGCGCTCACGACAACTCGATGTTTACTAACATTTGTTTTTATTTTGGTTACACTTTATAGCTTCTGGACATCAACGGTTGTGCTCTCACGTGATTTGAATTATATCTTTTGTTATTGACTTTGGTCACAATCGCGAATAAGCGGCAAAATAAAACCCACGCTGAGTTGACAGCCAAATTTACAATGATTCAGTTAGCAATGGATGTATGTCAAGCCTTGTTGAATGCATTCGCTGTGAGTGAAGTGTCCCTAGAATGGCAAGTGATTGCTCATTCGTAAATCTACAGAGTGTGTTGTCGACCATAAAACATGATCATTAAATCCTGATTAACGTGTTCGTGCATGCATAGATATGAAACGTGTTAAGCGCTATTGTTTTATCACACCAGGCCCTTTCAGTGCAGTTGGAACGTGTACTGTACATGGTTACTTTAAATGTTTTGTTACGTACTGGTGGCGAAGTGTCTTTTAACCCGAAAGTAGGGACACGAAGTGAAGGAACTGTAACCTTACTCACTGCCGTATCTTTAATAACCGCAAGGCGAACCAAAAATGTGGTGAGGCTTTGCTGCCTAGGTGTTGGGGTATAAACGTCAGGTGCTACCTTTTTATTTTTCAACTTTAACCAAACGCTTTGGCGTCGACATTACTGTACTTATGTGTTAGCAGTAGTGAATGTACCTGTTATTACATCAGTTTAAAAAAAGCCAAATAAAAGTTATTATATATCACCATTGATGTGAAGTGCTTGCTTTTGTTTAAAGGCCTCCGGCTGCTGTGATGGCTCTGTAAGGAATGCTTTGTCGATTTGTCAATGAATATCTCATCTCATTGTCAGAACCCGCTTAATCCTGTACAGGGTCGCGGTGAGCCGGCAGGGATATACCCCCAATGGAACGCCAGTCCATCATCGGGCACTGAGGGCAATTTAGTCTGCAAGCCCATTAACCTATGCAGCAGCATGTTTTTTGGACTGTGGGAGGAAACTGGAGTGCCCGGCGAAAACCCATGCAGACACGGGGAGAACATGCAAACTCCCACACAGAAAGGCACCCGAGCCGAGATTCGAACCCGGGACCTTCTTAAATGCAAATCTTATTATTATTATTAATGCAGACCAAAGGAAACTGCCTCACAAACGCTATCCTCGTACATACACAGTGTTTGTAAACTAATATACAGCAAAGTGTTGCTAAATTACCACACAATCTGCTCCAGATGAAGCCGGGTGTGTGAGAATCTTGCTCGGGGAAATACTGCAATGCTTGCAATAAAACAAGAATGTTGATGTTAAGTTAAGAATGTGAGAAATGTTTTAATATTCCTTGGTAGCATAAATCGAGTAAATCGAAAACTTGCTTTACAAGCATGCCTTGTTGAGATATTTGAGGATTACGAAATTATTCTCTAGGATAAAAAAAATGACCAACGGAGGGAAAGAGATTTTAAAGCCCTTGGAGGTCTATTATAAAATCCTAAAATATAAATTCCAAAATAACAAAAAAAGTCGATTTAATATTAAGTATATGCCAATCTATGGCTCACCGCGACCCTGTACAGGACTAAGCGGTTTCTGACAATGAGATGAGATGAGATATTTGCATTTGTAGAGCGCATTACAAAAACCCTTAATAAGAAATTTCGTGACAGATTTTTGCAGTCTTCTGTGCTTATAACACACGCTATTTTGCACTGTGTAGCACTTCAATGTGTTTTGAAAAGAAAGTTAGGAAAACATCCATGTATACGTAAAGATTATATAACGCTTTCAGCTCGTAGTTGTCTTTGTAAGTTTTTAATTAGTAGAACAGTAACGGACGAGTAGATATCAGGGTAAATAGTTTGCACATTTGCTAACAGTTTATTTTTGCTCTGGTTTAATAATAATTTTTGCATTTCTAAATGGCCTTTCACCCGAGGGACACAAAGCGCGGCACAATAGATGAATTGCAAAAAATAATGACTACAAATCAGTGAAGGACATCAATTAACAAATAAAATAATTGTAAAATAAAGAAAGGAATTAGTGTTCCTGAGTAAGCACAGATCAACAGCGTACCATCATCCAAGCACACAGCAGTGAGCAGCAACAACAGTCCCAGCCAGAGGACTTCAAGGCCTTAAGGAACGAGTGAGCCTTAAGACGGAATTTGAGAATGCACAGGGACTCGGCTGATCGAATTTTCAGCAGCGTGCGAGAAGGCTCTGTCACCCATTGAACGGCGGCGTGATCTCGGCACATGCAGAAAACCCGTTTTGGAGGATCGAAGTTGTCGTGTTGAGGAGGGCGCATGAAATGTATGTCGGAGTGGCGCCAGTGAGAGCCTTGTAAGTGTGAAGGAGGGTCTTGACTTCAATCCTGCATTTAATCAGTAGCCAGTGGAGAAACGCCAGCACTGGGCATGTGATCGTGAATGGGAGTGCGGGTGAGGACTCTCGCAGCATTAATAGAGCACTTTTCACCCGAGGGCCACAAAGCACTTGCACAGAGCTGCAGAGAAAACGGCACGTCAACAAAAACGACATTAAAATGGGAAATCAGCAACAGTATCGATTTGTATGCCATCGGCATCGCAAATTGTAGCTTGGATTGTGTTTGCACGGGATATGGCCAAGTGGCTTTAAGTAGATACTGAATAGAAATGGGCCGACGACTGAGCCCTGAGGAACACCAGACAAAACAGGATTTTATCTCTGAGTTACATTTTCCAAGTCTGACAAACTGCTACTGGTCAGAGATCGAAGCTCAGCCAGTTCAGGGCACAGCCAGAAGCCCCCATACCCCCCAGTGTTTCCAGTAAGTTAGGGTGGTCAAAGGTATCAAAGGCTGTGCTCAGGTCAAGAAGAACAAGAATGCTTGGCGAGCCTTCACCGGCAGCGACAAATAGGTCATAAGCTACTTTGACCAGAGCAGTTTCAGTATTATGGCTGCATATGAACCCAGATTGAAAGAGATCGAGATCATTCTGGAGGACGTATTTCTGGAGTTGCATGACTACTGCGCATTTAAGGACCTT
>JAZEWT010000010.1:3601017-3624102 GCA_036362905.1 Mordacia mordax | reverse complement strand
AAGCCGGAGCCTATCCCGGCAGACACAGGGCGCAAGGCAAGGATATACCGACGATGGGACGCCAGTCCATCGCCGGGCCCATGTGTGTTTATTTCGAAGTAAAGGCGTGGGAAAGCAGTCCATTCAGTGACACCTGCCGGGAGATGGTTCGGAAACACGTTGGTGCTTGTGATTCCATTGAGACCGAGAGGGGACACGTGAATTTGAGAACACACGCGGGTTAAATGGACCATCCGAGCGATTAGGACAGACAAGCGGGCTCGGGCAAGATCGTTATAGTTGGCGGATAATTGGGGGAGACATTCATCCAGCAGTGAATTGACCATAGCTTCGTCGTCAATACCCCCTTAAACCTGTATACAGGGTTGCGGAGGGGGAGGGGGGAGCGGATCCTATCCCGGCCGACAGAGGGCGCAAGACGGGGTAATACCCAGGATAATAATCGCACTTCTCGAGCGCTTTTCACCCGAGGGTCACAAAGCGCTGCACAGAGCTGTGGAGAGAACGGCGTGCCAACAGCAACATCAGAGCAGTTCAATTGAAAGTCAAATAATGGCTATAATTAGGAGGACATAAAGTAAGCTGAGTAATGATAATTGCATTTATAGAGCGCCTTTCACCCGAGGGTCACAAAGCGCTGCACAGAGCTGCGGAGAGACAGTAGGCTCCAATTAACCTAGGCAGCAGCGTGTGTTCGGACGGTGGGGGGGTAACCGGAGTACCCAGCGAAAACCCACGCGGGCACGTGGGGAGAGAGAGAGAGAGAAACTCGGGGGAATCGAACTCGGGTTATTCCTGCTGCGAGGCGACAGCGCTGCCCACTGCGCCACCCTTTCGAAAGCGTGGAACAGCCGCAGCTTCGTGCAGCGCTTTGTGACCCTCGGGTGAAAAGCGCTCTGGAAGCGCGATTATTATTACCATCTCGAGTTTCAACCAGAGGTTTTTACCTCCAAGGGCTGGCAACGCTGTTCGCCATCCCCACCCTGTAGGCTCACTTCGCCCACACCTATCGGCTCGCATTCATTCCACACATTCGTGGGGTCGCTGTGCCCTCCCGTTTCCTTTAAGCATTTTTTTGTTTTAACTTAAAAAAACATCGAGCCGCCTTTGTTTCTTTGCTTGAACACTCGTTATTTTGGTGGCCGTGCGAGTAGTTGTAAGGAGCGGGACGTGAATGTTAAGCAAGAGTGCGTGTGTTTGGACCATGCATCTGTGCCTCTGTGCGCCCAACCTGCTGATCATTCGCGTCTCACCTCTCGCTCTTTAATCAAGGTAAGGCTTTTAAGTACAGCCTCAGCCAGTCGTTCACTAGGCGCACAGTGCTGCTGTGGTGGCGAAATGGTTGTCAATGTATACGTTTAGTTAAATTAATTGAGTTTGGTTTGCGGTCTCCGAGGCCGAATGTTTTGCCGGTTCTCACTTAGAAGCCTCTACCGGGGGCCTCGCTCTCTCGTCGGTAAGCCATTAGTCCAGCACGGCAGGCAGCAGTGTAGGCCATTGTAATTTTTAATCTGTACAATATGTATATTTTTAAACAAAAAAATGAAGTGTCGGGAAATGTGTCCATGAGTGTTTCGAAAGCTGAACATATTTATTTGATCCTGGTCAGTACCTGTATGGGAAGCTGAGAATTCCAGGTGTGGATAGCTTGGGCTCTGGGGCGGAAATGCTGTTGTAATACGGCGTTGTTAAAATTTATTCGATCTTTGCGGAGCTTTGAGTGTTATCCCCTTGAATTCTCTCCGGGTTCTCCACAAACCAAACACTCGTGAATTGGCCAGGTCCCTTCCGAAAGAGTCTTAAACGCTTGGGCTTTCTCAGTCAAGTAAAGGTAATAATTGTTAACTCGTTATCTTGCGTTGTCTGTTTACAGGTTAGCCAACATTGTGTTCTGAGTAAACGTCAACAGAAAGGGGGGAAGAAACACACCTTGTGATCAACATGATGCCTGTGAGTATTTAATCGACTAAGCCGAACATTAACTTGTTGAAAACACAACCGAATTGTGTTTTGCACCTCAAGGTCTGAGACTGGAGGATCTAGATTATAAAAGAGTTGGTTAAATAAATACATAATTTTGAAGTAAAATTTCTTAGTGTTCATTAGAAATGTAAACTTTTCCATTATCACTCGATGTGTTTTAATGTGTTACACGATCAGCCACTTTGAATTTGCCTCTGTTTTGGTGGCTTAAATCCCGTTCATTAGACGTGACCTTTGTGTATAGCTTAATAATAGAGATTATGAAATGCTTGAGAATAATATCTTTGTGACTCAGGGGTCACGATAGGGTTTCACGTAACATTGCGTATCCCATCTATGAGGTGCAATATATAAATACACTGCAAAATATCGAGTGACTGCAGTTGGCAAAAGCGATCCTTTTAGAACGTGAAGGAGCACAGCTTGTTGGAAAATAGATGTCTCAAGTAGTGATTACAAAACTATTGTAGATATAGTGATGTGCATCTGTATGGCATATTCTGAATTTCCAGCAGAACATTTATTCACCAAATGATTACTGCCATTTTTATCGTTAATGTGGAGGTCTACTTTTTCTTTCTTAAATAACGCCTGTCCAGGGTCATCCTCTCCACATTTACTCCATGATCGATCATGTCAGGGTTCAACACTTAGAACCATTTTCACGACCGTGTAACGTGGTCTTTCCTGTTCTACACCCAAAGTCATTTGTGTGCCTGCCTTTTAAGCTTGCCTGAAATGTTGCTTTTAATTCCTACCCGATTCAGGACTGTTGTCCCTGAGATTCATGTCACCGTTTTCATTTGTACTCCTACCTGTATTTTAGAATCCATCCTTCAGTATATGATGACACTATCAGAATTTGAATATCATGTGTTGTTGGTCTCAAGTAAATTCTTTCCTAAACCTTTTAAATGTATCCAGTCTTTGAGTGACATGTGCAAAGTAGTGTTGTTGGATGTGTAAATATTTACTTCGGTGTTATACAATATTATGTAGTCAACAGCATTTAGATCATTGCTGTGGCTTCCAAAGGAGAGTGGGATTCTACTAGCATAATTTTAATATAATTCACACACTTTGTCGATCAATTGCTGGAAGAAAGCTTTCGCATTTCGTTGAGCTATAGAGGTTGTTTGACCATTGTGCTGGTCATCACGTGTGTGTGGGAGGGAGGTGGTCAGGATGGTTCAGAGCTGACGTTTGCCATGGCTGAGAATCGATCTCAGGTTTTACGAGGCTTGAGTCTGTGCGCCAACCAGTCACTGTTCCATCCTTCTGTGATCAAACTTCATTGTTCATTTGTGTGCCTTGGGGTAATTTTTTTTCCACCACTTCCTTTGCGTTGATACAGCTTCGGAAACTCACGTAGTTACAGACAATGAGTCATATGTGAGTCTTCAAAAGTTATATTTGTCACCACGCCCCCGAAACATATTTAAGTATATCTGCGCGGACCACTTCACTCTTCTATACATAGTCTACGACGTCTGTGTGTTTTTCCCTGTCCTGTTGAAATGTGCATTCAACCTTTTTTTGTTTTTGCACCGGCACTACGAGAAACGTCATTTCCTTCCACTGTATGTTGATTGTTTTAGGATGGAATGACAAGTCTATCAGTCTCTCGAATATGCGCATGGAAGAATCCAGCTTTTGTGGATATGTAAATTACTTTACTCGGTACATTTGCTCACAGCACTTACGTATTGTGCATAATAACAACTCGACGATATTTGAAACCTTACAATGTGTGCAAAACACTAATAATTATGCTATTGCCTGCATTTGTTACGCTATTAATGTGGGGGATATCGGGCGAACTCCAATTTTGAGGTTTGTTTATAGATCCCATTGCCAATGCCTAAAACTCAATTATCGGTTGCTTTGGTGTAAGTATTTTACGTACATGGAATTGTTTATGTTTATGGCCCCGCCACAAACTGTATCCATACACTGCAATGGCTGCACTGGCTCCCCATGTGCTACCGCAGCTCTTACAAAGCAGAGCTAATATTCGCAATCCACACCGCCCTCGACGCAATCCCGCACACCGCGAAGCTCGTCGCAACAACGACTTAAGGCAGCCTTTGACAGCGCCGCTTCTCGGTAGCCACGCTTAACAACCTGGAACGCCCTAGCGCAGCAACATCACCTGGCCAAATCACTCACGACTTAAAAAAAAAAGTCCTCAGAGCTCACCTTTTCACCGATACGCACCAATAACTCCTGACCTAGGCTCTGCACATCCTGAAATCGTTAACGCGCACGTGGTTCGTGAAGTATGTGCGCGCCTTTAAATTAAGGCTATGTGACATGCTTGTGCATCACTTATGATATCCAAATTAATAATCACACTTCCATTAAAGTATTTCAGTTCTGGGCATGTTTATTTTTGGTGTTTGTGCGGAAGAGATAGTATGCGAGCCGACTGCAGTGGGGAGGAATTTTTACCATTTTTGGACCGTCAACCTTTGTAACCCCAGAGATAAGGTGATAAGGACACTTTGTGCACCGCTGACTATTTTTTTGCATAACCGTGTCTGTTCACTTGCAATTGGCTTGTCAATGCGAAGCATGCAAACGTGTGTGTGACTTGTTGCTGTAGCTTTTCGTTCCACCTTGTGTTTATGTTTGTGGACTCAGTTGTGCATAATTCAAGGCGTTCAGCAGCAGTCATGTGTTTTTTGGTGGTGAATGTTTGTGTATTTTTTTTTTGCTTTTTTGAAATCTTGTGATACACTCAAGGGTGGGAGTGCTTTTTTGTAACAAGATGGTTGTGAATGTTTGTGTACGTTTTCACTGTTTTTTTTTTAAATCTTGTGAACACACTCCGTGTGGGAGTGCTAGTTTGTCACAAGATTACGTCCTTCAGGTCTTGTGGGGCACACAAATAATGCCTCCATCTATTTGTCACAACCTCTCAATATTTGAACCGCGAGACAGTTTACTGTTTCATACCAAGTTTTGGAGCCGTTTAGTAGTGACGTTTGACGTATGGATTGGCACCGTGGTAGGCATAGCCCAGAGATATAGGGAGGATAGTATAAACACATTCCTTCACTTTATACCAATGCATCTTGCTTAAGTGTAATTCGATTCTAAGGCCTTCCAAAGCCAACTGCTATAAGCGGTAAACATGCGTAACACAATGCAGACTGTGGACTAGATTGATGATTGCTTCCACAAGCGGCCCTTTCGGGATAGTCGCGTACATAGCTCCCCCTCTCTCGTTCTCGACGTTTCGCCTCCCACATTGGAGGCACCCTCAGGCGTGAACGCAGCTTTTTGAAACAATCACCATGCATCGAAGACGTGAAAACCTCCCTCAGTGCTGTGGAATAGATTATTCTATTTTCTTAAGAGCAGTCGTAGACCAATTGAATAATATAGTGCAAATATTGTACTTGGTTGTAGAATCTAACGATATTCACTGACCTTATTTCTTTTTGAATCTAAATTTCTCTGAATGTTATCCCATCTGGATTATTGGTGTCATGACATGAGCTCAAGTATCCTTTAAAAACTCACAAAGCAGTGCAGTGCTTTGTGAGAGTTGAGAATGACCGATGGAAGCAGATTACATAGAGCTCCTACCCCCGAGATCCTTCTCAAGAAGTGTGTTCGACATAGTCGAGAGCAGAATTTTCCACCCACTCTGCAATATGACTGAAATATTCCCTGTGTGGACAGATCAATTCTCGTAGCTGGCATTTTCACGAAACTTAGCACAGAATGTCATTGAATGTGATAATAATAATTGCATCTATAGAGCACTTTTCACCCGAGGGTCACAAAGCGCTGCACAGAGCTGCGGAGAGAACGGCACGTCAACAACAACGGCACTGCAACGGAAAATATACTGCATCATATCTTCCAATAATACTTTTGTGCACGTAAAAAAAATATTGGAATCAAGGAACTGCACATGTCAATTCTAATAACTGAAACAATGAAAAAGAGAGCAGAAAATATGCGCATGCTACCTCTCCCAGTCAGGCTTTGTCCATGACTGAGTGCCATCCTGCATCTGGGCTCGCTGGTCCCGGCTCGCTGGTCCGTCTCCCACTCCACAAATTTGTCAGATGTTCGGTCATGCCTCGTCCCCGCTGTGGTGGCTCAGGTCAGGCCCCACCGTCTGCGCAAAGTTAAGGAACGTGTTCCATGTGTCCCGCGACGCGCCGCACACGCCGCACGGGTTCTCCTCCGGGAAGGTCAGCCAGCGTTCGAGCACGGGCGGCCGCCGGTGCTGGCCTTGGCGGTGTCGGCCTGCAGTGCTACGCAGCCAGCCACAATCTACGACCCGTTTCCTATGTAGGGTCACGTGGTGGGGAGGCACAGTCCAATGTGATAAACCTGCACTTCGTCGCCGCCTTGAACTTCCAGGCCATAACGAGCAGGGTGAACTCTGTGGGGTCCACCGAGAGGTCCTGGCAAAACTCCTCCATGCCCTCGGCAAGGATGGCATGCTCACGCTCATCTTTGTACTTGTTGAAGAGAGCATGCGCGCAAGCCGGAGAGAACGCCGACTCGTGCAGGCCGGAGCCCAAGGTCTGGGAGGACGAGCGGTCATCCTACGACCGTAGCATGCTGGTCGACAGGTCGCCGGTGCCCGGTTTTGGCAAATGCGCACCATCCGTGTGCTGCTCGCAGGCACCCGACGGGGAGTCGGCGGCACGGCCAGATATCTTTGGACTGGCGCCCCCATGTGCACGCTTAGACTTGTCGGCGGTGCTCACGTAGCTCTTACTTGGCCACGCAGACGCACTGGAAGGGGCTGGCGTCTCGTTCGCAGCGGAAGATGCACTGGCCCATTGCTCTGCTCTGGCCCATTGCTCTGGCCCGTTCCCCACTTGGATGCTCTGTGCACTACCACCACCCCTACCCTCGCTCTCAAAGTCACTCAAGAGCTATGCAGCTACACATCAAGGCAAAGTCAAGGCCTCCTGGCCGAGATGTGAAAGTTCCTTTGTTTGAGATTCTGTGTTTTGATAAACTTACCTCACCCCTTATAATGCGCATGGCCGCATGAGTGTGTTGCTTGGCTAAGCTGACCATCTCTGCAATTCATTCACTCAGCTTCCAAACCGGTTAGAACATCACCAGCGAATAGCTCCTGCGACACACTTGTCCTGGCTTGTTTGATACGGTGGAGACAGGGTCCCCCCGCGAGGAGCCGTGGCCCTGACCATAGTCCCGCCGATGTTGAGGCCGCCCCAGGGTACTGGGCCCTGCCGCTGCGGCTCTAACTACATGGGCGCCGAGTCAGCGTTAATTGTGCCGTCAGTGACCAGGTTGAGACATTTCATCGTGCTCAAGAACCAGGTTTAATCACATGCAGATGCTTGAACTTGACCTCAAAATCTCAGCGCTACCAGCATAATGCGCTAATCTCTGAGCAATTTGACCACGTCTCATTACCTGTATATTTAAAATTGCTCACCAAAGCTCTTCTTTTTGGATAGCCGTGTTGCGAGGGAGGAGCGTTCGACATGGCTATCCCGAAAAGAACAGCTTTGGTAAGCAATCTTCATGCATGGAGCTGTGAAAACCTAAATCAGGGTGCAGAAAAATATAACCGTTTAGATCGCTTAATAAGTTTTACATTATTCACAATGAAGTGCATTTGGTAATGTTAAGCTGTGAGTGTAAGCTTGGTACAAAGCATAAGTGCAAGACCTTGTGAAGTTGAAATGGAATATTATAACAATATTTTGCCACCAGGGTGCAACCTTGATAACATCTGCATCTGTCAGAAGGAGTCTCCTGTCCAAGGCAGTTTTAATCCTGCCTCATTTCCTTTTTGCATGGCGTTTGTGTGTTCTCCCCCTGTACAGCGTGGATTTCCTCCGGGTTCTGCGGTGTACTCCCACAACAACAACAAAAAAACACTCCTTAATGTATTGGCTGATATCATTATAATATATATGGATGCGGTGTTCAGTGGGTTGGGACCAGCTGTCAGCTTGGCTGTCTGCCTCCACCTTTTTTTTTCCTGTGGGGCCGTGGGGGGCCTCTGGGTGAAAGGCACTAAACAAATTGAATAAATCATTATTAAATAGTTAATTATGTAACTGATACATTCACTCTTCTTATAATATCAGTACCCATAATTACATTTCTAGGATTTCACCCCGTCTATATAACAGGAAAGGTTTGACCAAAAGTATACAATTACATACAATGTGGTGTTAAATCGCTGCGCAGCTTTGAGAATAAAATTCGTTTACAAGCGTGAAAAACATTCAGGTTAGTGATTTATGGTGTTGGAAAATATTCTGTCTCCTCATTTTATTGGCATCCATTTGATTTATGCTCCTTACAAAAGCATGAAGTGAAATGTCCTGTTTGGTAACATTATTGTAGGAGGAGGCACTTGCCATATCTACTCTCACTTACACGGGTGCAACTCGAAATGTTTTGAGATGCAACTGTCATTGTCCAACTAGCAAATCAGGAATATTTAAATCTGTTTATAAAACAACACTGGCGTGCACAAAATATGCAAATGCGATGCAGAATATAATTTTCAATTCTCATATATAATTATTAGCAATGTTATCTGTAATAACACTACCAACAATTCTTGTTCACGGGCAGCGTTTCTGTCTTGTTTATCTGTTATTTCAGAGACTAGACTATGGAGATCTGCTGATGAGCGTTGGTCTTTATCCTTCACGCTTGGCATCTAATCCTGTGGTCATTAAAATGCAGCTCGCGGAATTTATTTTTTCTCCCCTGCCTGGCTATCTATCTGATTGGCATAATTGCTGCTGATGGCCGTGGCATGCCATGCACTAGTGTGAAATCCTTTTGACGTGACGTGAAGTTTTGACAGCTGTCGCACGCTGCTAGCTGTTCTTGATTGCCCTGTTAGCAATGTCAAGGCCTTCAGCGAGCCACCGAGAATCCCATCTCATTGTCAGAAACCGCTTAGTCCTGTACAGGGTCGCAGTGAGCCGGAGCCTATTACGGCAGACACAGGGCGCAAGGCTGGGATGCACCCATGATGGGACGCCAGTCCATCACCGAGCACTGCGGGCAATAGTCTGCAAGCCAATTAACCTATGCAGCAGCATGTTTTTGGACTGTGGGAGGAAACCGGAGTGCCCGGCGAAAACCCACGCGGACACGGGGAGAGAACTCGCAAACTCCACACAGAAAGGCACCCGAGTCGAGATTCGAACCCGGGACCTTCTTGCTGTGAGGCGACAGTGCTATCCACTGGGTCACTGTGCCGCCGTAGAATGTGACACCATATTATCCGATAGCAGGCACGAGGAACACTCACCGCAAAAATGTCAGGGTATTAGGCAATGCTTACAACCGGTGGAGAAAATCAAAATATGCAGGCTGATACAAGACTGAAGCGTTAAACCTGTTGCTCCAAATGATGAATCTCTGTTAGACATAAGGTACCAATGAGACGGTTGACACGGAGTATAACATAGGACTTTGTTTAAGTTGAACTGGTTATTCGCTGAAGTATTTTAATCCTAAGATCAATTTGAACGATGTGAGGAATGTAATTTTTTTTTTTAAACTCGTGGACTCGGTTTAACAGTTGCTTTTAGTCATACTGCACATACAATGTCAAAGATGTGATTTCACGCACATGCTGTTTTCACAAGCCCTTCCCCTGCTCAAAAACTTTTTAAAAAACCCCTTAAGCAAAATGTAAAGGCACTGTCACAACGGCAACTTGAGACTTCTCTGTGGGTGTGGTATGTGATGCAGTGGTGGTCATACATTTGGAAATGTTGTGACTTTTTAAAAGCTTTGTTGTACGTTTTCTGTTATATACGAGATCGATTGATAGACCACGTCTTCAAGTAAACTTATGCTTTAAGTTAGTGGTTCAAAATGACGTATCTCTTCTCGTCTTTAAGTAACTGTGACAATTGCACGTATCACAACTCTTGACTGTACGTAACCTGCTATATAGTAACTATTTTCGGATGCCTTTTGCAGCCTCGAGTTACGCAAATAATTTTTGAGCGATGAATGTGACAGTCGGCTGACCCCTGTGGCTATTCAACTACGTTTGAATGTTTAAGTATTAAGTAGCATCGTTTTGAGCGTACATGAATTCTGGAAAGCCTTGCTCATTTCGCACAGTGTCCGCGTTTTTTTTTTTGAGTGTGTAATTGCCTCTCCGTCACCGTTGTGTCCAGATGATCCTCACGGTGCTGCTGAGTGAGGGAGACCAGCAGGGGATAGAGGTGCCAATCACGCCGGACACATGCTGCAGGGACGTCGTGGACTTCTGCAAGGAGCCGGGAGAATTGCACTGCCACCTCGCGCAACTGTGGCGCGGAGATGGTGGGGAAGCGAAACGTGACGTGTTGAAGACATGAAACGTTTCACGCACATTTATGCACACGTTTCGTTTGTGTACCAGCCTGTTTGTCATTGGAAGTATCCGGTTATCCGGCGATGGACTGGCGTCCCGTCGTCGGGTGTATTCCTGCCTTACGCCCTGTGTTTCCGGGATAGGCTCCGGCTCACCGTGACCCTATATAGGATTAAGCGGTTTCAGATAATGAGATGAGATGAGAGTATCCGGTTATCGGTATAGCAGTAGATGGGGTAGAAAGCTGAACATTGTATACGTATTGTTTTTCGAGGAGCTTATCCTATTTGGAAGGGATACAAATGCATACGGCCTGAATGTTTTTTTTTTCTCAAATGTGTATAAGATGCCGTGACCACTTGTCAAGTGTAAATAACGGGCAAGTGATTGATATGATCCAGTTGTAGGCCTTTCTGATCTGGATGCTGGTCTAAACACAATACTTGCTTTGCAGAATGACATCCGCAATTGGTTGTTTAAGAGAAACTATTTCATTTTGAAAAGTGTGCAGTTTGTTCACTTACAAAAATTAGTTTAAATTTCGTAACGCTTAGTTATTTATTTTCCAGCTTAATATGTCCTTGTGATAGTAACATTAATTTGTCGTTTAACAGCACTTTCGAAACATTGCTCACACAAAGTGGTCTGCTGGAAACATATTACAAACATTCGCATGCTCGATTGACTCTCACAGATAATGGTGCCAACATGGGCTTATGTCCAATAGCTGATGGAATACCTCTTCCACTTAATGTTTGTAGATATATCGGCGGTGTATGGAGGATATTTTCCGAGTAATGTGAACAACTGCGAGGGTTTTAGTGGTCACGTTTTTTTTAGGTCTCCGTTGTGTTTTTAGGTTGTCTACCATGTTGTTCGGCTTATTTCGGTTCATGACAAAGCTCCAAGCACGTGGAGTGAAAATGTCTGACAACACGCGGTACGATCCAAAATCACATCCCACCGTAGTAACCAAAATGGACTCGGACAAAATTTTTAAATTTTTTATGCCTCCAATAATCTAATAATCTAAACATGTTTTTCGAATGCACTTTATAACGTGTGCGCATGTTATGTAATTTTATTTCACACATTAATTATGGACGCGCACGTGTGGTTTTGTGTGCGTAAAATCACAGAGCGTTCCCTGCCAGCACAGGAGATGATTTACGATATTCTGCAGCAGTGGGGGGCTCGCCGCGAGGAGGTTAAATTCTACCTACGGCACGATGACCCGCCCACAATCGACAGAGACCCAGGTGAGTGCCGGTGACCACCGCTGGTGGCGTGTGTTCACGCTCGAGGGCAATTTGTGGTGCCTTGCACTCGCCTGCCCAACTATCCAGTCGCGTGCGTGCGTGCGTGCGGGATATGCTGCGGCATGTCGTCTGTCGTGGAATGCTGTCGAGTGGGCCGAGGCAAGTCTCGGCCTGAGGTGCAGCACAGCAGCGAGGAGTATAAAATGCGTGCCCGCTTGCGCGGGCGGGCGGGCACGCGATGTTCGCACAGACGCGTGGAGAACGCGATCGGTCTCTGTTTTGGTAATGGTGTTGTTAATCAGCGGTGACCAAATCGCCCGAAATCGCCTGATAAGCAACTTTTTTGGGACGGGCAACGAGACGAAAGCTTGGCCAAATAAGTGCATCTGTCAAACCGAAGGGAGAGATCAAGAGGGAGACAAGAGTGCGTTATCTGGACCACATTGAAGTGTTTTTATTTACAAGGGCGGGAATAGTGCGGTATGTCACAAGGGACAAGGTACAGGAAAAGATGGGGATGAAACACTGTCGGTCATCAGATTGAGGATGATACATTACGATAACGATGAGGCTTATTATTGATTCGTTCGGGAAGTGTTGGTGCGTCTCAAGACTGATTCACGGTGTTTTGCACAGACTTGGAATCTATTACATTCGTCATTATGCTATGAATTGTAACCACAGTGTAATTGTAATTACAGCTACTAATCCTGCCGTGTTTGTAATTATAAATTGCCCCTTTGGGTTTTTGGCCAATTCTTTATTGAGATTAAAATGTTAATATTTAAGTGAAGGATTTCTGCTGGATTATCTTCAAATATTTTAGTTTGTATTTACATGAATACATAATCACATTAACATTTGGTGTATATTAATTGGCATGCAATTTTGACATTTATTCCATATTAAGAGCGACAGCTTTATAAAGTTTTAAAACATTTGGTAATGGACAATCCTGCATCTTGTTTTCATATCCACAGAGGATAATATAAATAAGCAGCACGTCGAAAAGATGCTCTAGTTTAAACTGCACATGCTGTAAACTGGAGCGCCTTTTTTGGGGAATGCCCTGTATATTGGCAACACCGAGGGGTGAGGATGGGGTGAGGATGGGGTGAGGAGAGGATGGGGTGAGGGGAGGATGGGGTGAGGAGAGGATGGGGTGAGGGGAGGTAAGGACAGAGTGAGGACGAGGTGAGGATGGGGTGAGAGGATGACCTCTGTGCAGCACTGTGACCTTCGGGTGAAATGCAATTATTATTATTACACCAACAATGCACGCTTCAAATTGTGTGTATTTAATCGATGATTTGTGCAAATGATACACAACTGAGAATAGCTTTCCAAAGCTGTTCTTTTTGGATAGCCGTTCTTAGTACTCAGAACATCTGAGGGATGCCTCATTGTGACAGATGAAACGTTGCGAAGGAGAGCTGGGGAGTGCTCAGCCTGGCCAGCCAGAAAGAGAACGGCTTTGGAAAGCAATTCTCACACATTGAGCTGTGAACACCTTCACCATTGTACAAAAACCCATCAATATTGTACAAATGGAGGAGCACAAACGAGGCATACAATTCAAGGAAGGCACGAAAAACCTCTCATCTCAATCTTCTCTACATGCACGGTTTGCTTCAGAAATCAATCAAAGCCCCCGCCGCCCCTCCCAGCTAACCTCAGTGGAAGGTCCCCTTGCCCATTTTGCTTTGCTGCCCCAGTTGTAGTCTGGAACTTAGTTCCTCTGTTCATTTGCGCTGTTGCGTCTCTTCAACTTCAGGTTCATGACGCGCCATTTTATATATTACGTTATAACTGTTATTGGCCGTTTAAACGACTGTTGGCCATTTCCCCCTCCTCTTTGAGTCGCACAGTCTTGGGAATCGTTATTCGTTTAGAACCTTACCCCCAGATCTGTTCGCCAAGGGAGACCCCAGCAGGTGAACTCCCCACGTGCTGTTACTCTGGGGTTCATTGGAGGCGCACAAGCTCCTGCACCTCGATTAGATTACTATCCGTGGAGTGGTGTGGCCTGCATAAAATAAATGTGCACCGTTTGCATTTGTCGTCTTAAGAACCGGTTGCATTCAGTTACAATTTAAATCCACGTTGTGCAGTAGTTGCCGGCTGTCCCGAGAGAGCAGCTTTTCGAAGCAATCATCATGCATGGAGCCGTGAAAACCTACATCGTTACACTGCGTACAGTATTTGTGGGTTTTCAAGTTTTTCCAGGACACGAGGGAGGCTGAGGCTGGGTGTCTGCTCAAGTAGTGGGGTGGAGGGGGGGTAGAGATGAATCTTTAAATGTCCACAATCCGGCACTAATGGTACCAGTTTATTGTTCTTTGTTGTAAGATATTTAAACTAGGGCCATGGTCACGTTTAAAGGGTAGCAGACAGGAGGGTGGCCCTTACATGGCTTGGCTGTAGTGGGCGCCTCTTGATGTGGTTTCGCTGTCAGCGTCTGCCTCCTCATTCTTGATTGGGCCTGAACACTACGTTGCATTGTGGAGAGATGAGGCTGTCGTCTGAGAATTTAAAACATCTGACACTACGGCCATTCATCCGAAGTGACTTAAAGGAATCTTATCACAATGCACTTGTGTATTTTATAGCCTTCGGTAAACTTTCATCATGTTTACATACTTTGAGTCTGTGAGTGATACATTCATGCTGTCAGTATAGACAGCAGTGTTTTCTACAATAACCAAGCCTGAATTGAAACACACTCAAAATCATTATATGTGACAAAAGCTGCCTTTTCAGGCATGCATTTTTACAGTTTTGTTTTGTGACCAAGTAGCCAATGGATATTTCCATTTTTGGACATCTTTTTGTTTTGGAAACTGGAGTGGCTTTGAGCTGGCTTTACTGTATCGTAACATCAAGTACTTGGAGTGGTTCGTATCAACAGCGCGAGAAGAGGAATCGCCGAGGATCGTGCAATGTCTTTACAACGTATATGTTCGGGCTCCCGGGAAAGACAGTGTACTTGCGTGCCTGCAATATGTTTTTATTTTAAGGCTGTATGCTCCGCATTAAGAACTATGGGTTAGACATTACACATTATCGGTGGAATGATGCGTGAATTGGAGGTGTAATATGGATTCGTTTTTAAAGCTCAAGGTGCATGCGTCAAAGCATGTGTGGAAGAATGTATGTAAGTTAATTCATACATGCTGTGTGAAATGTGGGCAGCACGGTGGCAGAGTGGGTAACGCTGTCAGCTCAGCAAATAGGACCCCGGGTTCGAGTCCCGGCTGGGGTGCCTTTCTGCGTGCAGTGTGCGTGTTCTCTGCCCGTGCTCGTGTGGGTTTTTGCCGGGTACTCCGGTTTGCTCCCACCGTCCAACGACACGCTGCTTCCTAGGTTAATTGGCCTGCTGATTGAATAACCCCAAAAAGTGTACCCTGCGACGTACTGGCGTCACACTCTGGGTATTCCCCTGCCCTGCGCCCTGTGTCTGCCGGGATAGGCTCCGGCTCACCGCGACCCTGTACAGGACTAAGCGGTTTCTGACGATGAGAGAATGAATGAATGTAATGTGTCGCACCTCCTCTACAGCCACTAGAGGCACTGCAGTTACAAAAATGCAATCCAAGCGCGATTCTGGCTCGCGACCAATAATCAAATCTCCAGGTATTTAATCTTTTAACCCCCTGTAATAAACAATACTCTTGTCAATTATATCGCAACTTAGAGTTTTGCGTTTGTAATTAAAAAGAAGCCTTGGGTTTTATTGCTTTTACATTTGAAATTAATCGCAGTTTTGATGAGCGTGCGTGCACCCCCATGTCTTTGTGTCAGGAAAGAGAAGAGTAAGAACATTCGGGCCACATCTCTCCGAACAGCTCGTACCAGTTTAGGTATTGAAAGTCAGGGCCTCCAGCCAGCAGTCTTGTGCACACGCTGTGCCTGTACTGTACCCATGTTGACCCTATCTTCAAGCGCACACAACCTAGCTAATGTTTGCACAAGCGGCCTGCCAAGCCTTACCGCAGCTTATAAGCTATAGTAATAATAATTACTTTACAGGGAGGGGGAGGGATGTAGGAGAACATTTTCTGCTGCTTGACAACGCTACCTGCTACCTCCTGAAATGTTTGCTCCAAATCACAATATTGCGTTTTCCATCTCGAACTCTGATTGTGCATTTGAGAACTTGTACATTTATATAAGATCTGCGCAGGCAGCTGTAGTTTAGGAGTTGCGTTTTGTGTTGTTTTTGTTATTGCCGAGCACAGCTTTGCCGGTGGAATTATGCATTAGACAGGAATGCTGAAAGGAATGAGCCTTCATAAGCCTTGAATCAGGAGTGGTTTATAGGAATTGATATACAGTGCATTCATTGCTTACGAGATGTGTGCATGCAAACATGAGCCATTGACAACGCTAGCATAATATGGGTATAGGCACACCTAACATACGCACAATTCCGATGTAACGAACACGTCCTTGCATTGAACTGGCAGTGGAAGGCATAAGGCCAGATTCTGATACATGCGCACTAAGAAAATAAGCACGCCTTGCCTGCATTCCAGGTGTGTGTTTATTTTTTTGTCTTTGCTGTATTATTGGAACTTGGTATGCATTCGTTATACAGTTTAACACAAGGTGCTTAAGTGTGTTCCATAATGTGCCCAGTATATTACAAGTCTTTTCGCCACTACAGTGAGCTGCCTTTAATTTTTCAGGGTGCTTGTGAGGATGTATGCAAATCAGATTCCATTTCATGTATTTTGCGGAGTGCCCTTCAATCATTTGCGTTTAATGCGTAGCTCATAGGTTGCGTGCGACTTGAACAAGAACGCCAATCCAGTTTATTATACCGCACTTGAACTTAAATTTGGAGTCTTGTTGGTTGGAAAGGTTATGCCTGTTTTTTGGAGGTAGGGGGCGTACGAGAACGCATGTTTACTCTGTGCTGAGATGTGCGGATTCTCGCAGGACGCTGCCAAGGCAAGCAGCAGATTGAAGGGAAATTCCTCTTGTGGAAGACAAAGTGATTTTAATTTCAAGTCATGTGTGTATCATTTGTTGTGCCTTTTTGAAGGACGCTTTGTTGCAATGCTGAGTATTTGAAATTCAACCTCTTTTTTCATCTTGACATGCCGTTCGGGTTTTATTCTATAAGCGCATGACCGTTGCTTAAAATTAGTTCTATCGAGCCTTCTATAAATGTGGCAATGGGAATGATATTTTCTTGCAAGACAACCAGTCGTAGTGGGTTTTATTTTCCTTTCATGCAATAAAGGATTGAGGCAATAAATCCGTTTAAGACTTTAATGTGGCCAGTTGGATAATTACCACGTTGCTTCTGTTGCTGGCAAGAAGAGGGTCTGAAATCTGTGAAGGCATGTGCTGGCCACGCACGGGATGTGTGGGTTGGGTTTAAATGGTCCCAGCTTTATAAAAATGAACAAAAAAGTCAACTGTTTTTTTTTTACAAATTAGCCAAGCAAGAGCGAACTGGCTGACGCGATCTTCCTCTTCGAACGCAGGTGGACACGGAGGCAGAGACACGATGCTGAGACGTGGCATTGGTGGAGTACCTCCTGACAATCGGGTGAGACTTTGGACATTACCAACTGCACATTTAAAATGCCTACGTTTCACTTTTTTTCCCTTCAGCAACTCTAGTTCTGGTCACACTAACAAATGTTGGCATACAAGAAGGAATTTTACAGTAGCACCACCAATTAAGTGTAAAATATGTTGGCATTTGGACATGCCAGAGCTACTGCTGTTATCATTTCCTTTCATTGTGTTTTTTTCTTCACTTGGCTTGCCCATCTTTTGTGAAAGCATTTGAAACAAAACAAAAAAACTTTCTGTTTTTATTGTTAATACAAATGGCACGATGCTGGCGTAAGAAATGCGTTGTAACTTTCCCTCTGTCCCGATGAGCCGTTAAATTCCACCAGGCCAAAGGCGTTTGAGTGATGTTGTTGAAGAGTGTGAGCTCACTCGATCACTTTGCCCCAGCGTATGTGAAAAGCGTGCCCGTTCGTAGCATATGCGAGAGTGCAGGTGCATATTTGATCTGTGCTTGGCACAAATTGTTTAAAGAGAGTAATCTGGGAGAGCCATGCGTGAAATTAAGAAATATGCTGCACCCTCACGTTGCCTTGGAAAACAATGCACTCCATGTGTCTTCAGTGTGTTTGCTTAATATCAAAGCCCACCTGTTATACGTTATTCCTTGTTTATCACATCACTACTGCGTCCTTGGCCATCTGTTACAATTTAGTAACAGCAGGCATGCATTTTAGCACGCGCTCTTCTCAAAGTAGTTTTCAGTTCCTGCGCGTCTCTTCATCTTTGCAACGAAGTATCAGCAGGGTATCCGAGGATAATTAAATGAGAAGTTGGACATGGTGGTAGGCAAGGGTTTGCCACCTTGGGTGATGCACACTGTGGAAGCAGGAGAATCGTAATATAGCCAACATTTGATAGAGAGGGACACCTGCGATGGTGGCATGCTGAACAGTCCATTCATGCGAATATGAAATACATATTCTGGGCGACCATGTGTATTCCACCCCAAGGCCTTGCAGAGTTTTATGTTATTGTTGACCGACCACAGATGGGACTCGCTTGACTGACCAGTTTAATAAACGGGTGTGTGTTGAAACCATGCTGTTTACCCTGCATCACTTGCCCCGGAGAGCCACGTGTATCAGTGCTCGATACCATCGCTTGTTTACGTGTACAGTGTGCAGCAAGGGTGACAACTTTGGGCGTGTTGACCGTGACGACATTTCAACCGCGCAATCCTAATTAGTTTTGTAATGCTGGTGATGGTACCCATGCCAATATAGCCAGCGCCGTTTTTTTTGAACCAGCAAGCGTGACCTTTTGTGTTATTTTGAGCTGTGTGGCAGACAGCTTTCAAGATAGATACCTGCGGCACGGTGTGTGGTGGGTTTGGTTGACTTGGCGAGTCCCTGTTCTAGTTGTTCAGGGTAGGTGACCCTTTGAAAAACTAGCCCGCCAGCTGCGTAACCTGCTTATCATGTGCTCTGGCTTAAAAAAAGCCTTTCCACTCCATGCCCAGCACACTGTGTGCTCTCTTGTGCGCTTCGTGGGTGTAAGAGATGTCCCGTTTACAGCACTGTCCGTAACTGTAGGAGAGATGTTTTTAAATGTAATATGTATTTTTGCGTGTGCTTATAACACAATATTTTGAAATGATGCCAATTGCTTTCTCAATCGATTAGTGCACTTTGGTAAAAGAATATAAAGAACAAAGTAGATGAATTATAAAATGTGTACTGGGCATTCATATGTCCTTTGCTGGTTAACAGGTTATATACCTTAAACTGATAAACCATGCCGTTTGTCGCGATTTTCTGGCAGTTTGCTTATTCCAACATGGAATGTTTATCTACTTTGATTAAACAAAGTTTAGATGTAAGTCCTTAACCATGAAGACTGACATCATTGGTATCATGATGTCATCCTGTGGCCTTTAAAATCCTATTATGACGGGTGAGGTCATCTTCACACTTCTCAGTGGAAATACATTTTGCTACTCTTTTAACTATGTTTATTTTATTTTTCCATTTTGTGAAAGCGCTTAACCAATAATAATAATAATTGCATTTATAGAGCGCTTTTCACCCGAGGGTCACAAAGCGCTGCACAGAGCCGAGGGTCACAACGTATGAGGCGTTCTGTTGGAATTCAGTAATTGGCACTGCCGTTGTTCAAACATCAGTTTTATCTCCCTGCTGTCGTGTTTTGTGTAAGAATCCTGCTTGCCGTCATGTTTACTTGTGTAATTTGTTAAAGGTTATAGTCATAATACATAATCATATCCATAAAAATTGTTGCGGTATTTTATTAATGTGTAGTATTCGACAATAGTAAAGATATTAAATGTCAGCATTCCTAATGGTGGAGTGCAGCTTGAGCAAGCTTTTCCGGACGTCTTATGTACATTGATGACAAAAGTTAAATCCGGGCGGCACGGTGGCCCAGTGGATAGCACTGTCGCCTCACAGCAAGAAGGTGCCGGGTTCGAATCTCGGCTCGGGTGCCTTTCTGTGTGGCGTTTCCATGTTCTTCCCGGGTCCGCGTCGGTTTCCTCCCACAGTCCAAAAAACATGCTGCTACATAGGTTGATTGGCTTGCAGACTAAATTGCCCGCAGTGCCCGGTGATGGACTGGCGTCCCATCGTGGGTGTCTGCCGGGATAGGCTCCGGCTCACCGTGACCTTGTACAGGACTAAGCGGTTTCTGACAATGAGATGAGATGAGGAACGTTAAACCCTGCATTGCCTCTCCGAATGTAAGTGACCTTCGAAAATTATGTTTAAAAAATACACCGGACAACGTCCTACATTTTACAAGTTAAGAAAAGAGAAACTTTTTGCTGTGAATGCGCAAGAAAACTTCTGTCACCGCAACATATGTGGCATATTCCTCAGTAGACGAAAAGTTACTTTGAAGAGTCTGGTGAATTCCTGAGTTGGGAAATTCATCTTTATATCATAAATACTTGACCTTGAGTCTGTTCAGCTCAGTTTTCTCCCAACACTCCCCTAGGCATCAAAGAGTTGTTTTATTGTTACTTTTTTCGTGTAACTTTTGGCAGCCTCTTGTATTACGGGCAACTGCATGTAGCAGTATATTTTATATATGTATATATGCATGCACTTCAAGCTTGCATGTGCCATTTGCACCCACTATGCATATGTACATATAATATTCACGTACAAGTAATACTTAGTGATTGTGACCGTCAGAGTTGTTATGTCGTTAGATCTCAGAAGCTGAAGGATGAATTGAGCTTGGATTGTATATGAATAATTGACCACCATGTTGTGTCCCTATAGCGTCTAGCAATAGGCTGCGGGAATACTATGTGGTGGGCAGCAGAACGCAGTACCGCAAAATCCGCTGTTGTACCTTGTTTTATGCTTCCCAAACCAAGCGGCCCAAACACTCCCAACACATACTGACTTTTATGGAGGAGGATGGTCAGATAACCTTCATAGCCCGCATGGTGTAGAGAGGGCCTCATTTAGCAGTGGATTTATAGACGCGTGTACATGTAAAGCATGTATTGGATACATTAAATACACTTAGTGTTTTACGTGTGTGTTTTTAGCATTTGCCTGAAATCAGTCTTGTAGATTATCAAGGAATGCCCGCGTTTGACAAGTCCAAGCACCTCGAGTTGCATATAAACGCTTTGGCGAGTGGCTACATTTCTTCCTGTCCATATCGTCTGGCTTATCGTCGTTCCGCCCAAGCCGCAGCAGCTTTTCCATTCCGAAGGGCGAGAGACACACTGGCCAGGCGGCACCCGCCATGTAGGGGAGTGATTTGTTTAGCTGCCCTCGGGCGTGGTGCATCTGACGCATTGGGGGGCAGGCCCTGCCCCCTCTCTACCAAGTGTCTGCGCAATAGACAAAAAGTGTTTTAGTCTTTGCCAAGTTTCACGGCGGTCCACAAGCAACGCTCGTTTGGCTTTTTGGCGTCACGTTGCCAGCTCTGATTCACCGACGCAGCTCTTGCTTGGGGGGGCCCATCGGTGTGACAACCTTGGTGCCACCTGGCCACATCTTGGACGTTTGATTTCGGCCAACGCGGCGTGAAAGCCCCAGCTTATGTGGCGGAAAGGGTTGTGCGAGCTTTGCGGCAGCTCCGACCGTAATGCGCGCAATGGACAGTGCGTCTGATTCAGATTTGAAGGTAATTCCCATGCATTCTTGTGAGCTTCGTTTAGCAAAAAGTGTGGTTAAGCGCAAGGTATTGGCTCTGTAAAGTATGAACACATGCAGTTATTTTTACGAGTTATGTCACAGCTTTTTAAAAAGTGTTAAAAGATTACGTTTCTTTTTTTTTTAAAAAGAACGTCTGTCAGGAGTTGCTCTTTCAGGATAGTCACGTCGAGCGTTCCTCCCCCTCTCCTCGATTTTTCACAGGAGGGATGAAATGCTATGCCTAAAGAGCAGCTCTTAAGAACAGTTTTCCTGTATTGATCTGTGAAAACCTACATATATACCTTTCTTCTCTTTAATTGGCCAAGTGGGGGTTGTTGCTGTGCTAAACATTGTCCCGTGAAGTTCTGTACAATAAATGTATAAGAAAAGTCTAACTTTTTTGGATGGGCCTTCCTTTGTAGATCCGATCATTTGTTTCTGAGAGCATGAAAAAAAGTTACTTTGATGTGCTCCAGCTTTTTTCACTGGAATTATCTGTGTACACAGACGCCTGAAGCGGCAGCGTACAAGTGTGCTTGCTTGTTCACCGCATTAGTTCGCCATTACTGGCCCTGGTAGCCTGGAGACACCCGTTGGTCTCGCTCGACGGCTATCGAGCTGCCCTGAACGGTGCAAGGGGAGAGTGCGGTGCCAGGGGACGCAGATTGATCGGTGCCTTGGGCACGGTCTGACATTCTGCAAAGGGAAAGGGTTGTTTGTGGCATGTAAACAATTGATGCTAAATTAAATCATCCTCGAACCTCTTTTCAAGCCCCCCCTTGCCAGCAGTTCCGTTAGAGGGACGCAGTTCTCTAATGCGAACCAATGTGTGTCTGTGTCACGCTTAAATGAGACGTCATAGTGATACTTTCTTTCCAATAAATAATTCCCTTTGCCCATATCTGCATTTTATTTGTGGGCTTTTTTTACCGCGCATAGCTGAAGTAACTGTTAAGCACTTCTCCTTATAGCGTATCCTTTTTAGTTATTTCACGTTGAAATACTGGCTTCTTTTTGTTCTGCCCACCCACCAAAGTTGAATAGCCGAACATGTCGCCGTAATCGATTCCTTGGCTCTTGGCCACTTGGCCAGCCACGGTCCTGCTCTCGCTCTTGGTCAGAAATGTCACTGGGCAGCACTGAGAGTTTCTGAGTTCATGCTTCTGGGATAAAAGCGATAGAGGTCACTTTCCAGTTGCCTGTGGAGTGTGGTGCATGATGTGGCGTGTTTCGGAGCGACGGCTGGTGCTGTACAGCTGTGAACAGGGAACTCTAGTTTACTGGCTTTCCATAGACAGTAATCATCATAAGGTAACTTACATTCAACCTTTTCAGTTAGTAAACTGCAATGAGATTAAAATTTAGTTTTAATGTCGAGTAAACATGTGCTTAACATACTGTGATGTTGTCAGATGTACAGCATATTACTAGACCATGAATGTGTTCTCTTTCATGATAAAACAGTTATTAAAATAATAAACGTTCTTCTTATCCTGTCGTTTTTACACTCTGCTACGAGCCCAACGAGCTGAGTTTATTTCCCAGCCACAGCTAACTTTAGCAGTGAGTGATATCGGAACCAATGTTGGTCACCCCGTTAACCCAATCTGCATTGACAAGCGTGGTGAAGTATGGCAATATGCCTCTCATGATGGACACCACATAGAGAGACATTCAACAGTGGGTGAACACAAAGCTGTGAAATAAATGTGTGCAGTTAAAACGTTTAAAATAAAACACACTTGGTTCACTGGTATAACACTTTTACCATAATTCAACTGCACTC
>JAZEWT010000010.1:3590023-3601010 GCA_036362905.1 Mordacia mordax | reverse complement strand
CTGCATTGACTGCACAATTCTGGTAAGATTAAGATTATGGGTTGTGAATTGGTCTTTGGAAACATTGTTTTTTCGTAGCCTACTCAGCCTGTGTCTTCAGAGGACCATCATAGACCTATAGCACCTAAAACATGTAAACATGTAACAATTTATCTCCTGGCGTTGATGCAGATACGGTGAAATATGATGAATTAGTGTGCAACCACTGCTAAATTGGCAAATTGTGTGTTTGCGTTAAACACCTGTTACATGTGTGGTTAGTTTTAGATGCTTTAAACCGTACCACTTCTGTATTATCTGGATTTTGAGATGTACTTGTTTTGTATTATGCATCAAAAGTGGGTGAGTGTGTGTGGGGAGCATCAATAGTGCATGTAGATTTTTTTCAACGAAGTGGGTACATGACTCAAATTCGAGTCCCACTCACAACCACTAACAGCGGTGAATATTTTAACCGGTCCTGTGCCTCCCGTGGGTCAACTCAGCCTCAAGATTAGTTTCTGGTGCAGTATGTAAACAGCAGTGAGAAGACAAAGGGAATTGGTCATGCACCCTCTCGTGTGCCGTGCCAGCTTTCATAGGCTACTCACTGTCAGCACTTTTCCAAAAATTACGTCAAGGGATATCGAGGGGAGTCTTTGTTATATAAGACCTGTGTAACGTTACTGACCCAGGACATGAGTTCGGGGTGCATCTTACTTTCTGGATTCTTGTATAATCTGGAGGATGTGTTGAAAGTATGTGGCATGGGTTGGAATGTTTTTTTTTAATGTTGTGTTGTCTCGTTCATTGTCTTTAACACAGATTCTCTATTCTTAATTATAATGGGGAAATACAGCACTGCCTCTGTGCTGTGTGGGCAATAATTGGAAAGGTGAAAAATGTTGGACTCTATTGCCTGACCTCATACAGCAGAAAATATACTTTTTAAATCTGCTTTAATAGCATCATTACACCCCGATGTCATCATTTACCTTTGTGCGAGTTTCAGATAAGTATTAGTTCTATAAAAAAAACCCAATTTTCCCCACCTATGTGTGTGTTCTCAGACAACCTTCCACATCAATAGATTCATTTAAAAAAATATATACTGATGTGATGTTCAACAGCGTTTTCAGGTTGTATTTGTTTTAAATTTCTCTCCATGAACTAGAATTGGAAGTGGAGCGTCTGGATTATGTAGCTTTTACGTTGGCCTCATAAGTTTATTTTTTTTTGTCCAAAAACTCCTTCCAGGCAGCTTTGTGTATATTGTCATAAAATTTAAATTGGAATAAAAAATGAAATTAGAATGGCGAGTGGGAAAAAAAGTTTGTAGGCGTATTTTATTCATATTTCAATGCATTAAATGTGGCGAAATATAAAAGAATGTTAAATTATTCAAATCAATACATCCTTGCTTACAACATCAACCTGGTATGTGTTGAAAACCTATTTCAAAAAGTTATTTTCCACCAAGAACAGGAAAATGTGACTTAATCAAAGAAGCCCTTTACATCATGGCCAATTCTTCTGGTCAGTAAGATAAGGGTGAAAAAAGGAATGTGGCTTGGTTTGCCATCATTGTCAGCTGTATACAGTAGAGATAATGGAATTTATTTTTTCAGAAAGAAAAGATTTCCTCAACCCTACAGCTATGCTGACACCTCTATGAACCCAGGACCCATATTATACGAATTAGATATTTAGCCATGGGTGGTATTCGTACCTTGTGTTTCTCATCACCAACCAGCACTGACCTGTGGGTTACAGTTAACACAATCTCTGCAGCCAGCACGCAGTAGGGAGACTTTCATCCAGCAGATGATGACCAAAGTGACCCCCCCCATTTCCGCTTTGATATGCAGGAGCAGCGTGTGCAGCACCTGAGGCAGCAGCATGGGCAGCAGCTGGGCCTTAGCGAGGCCGAGAAGCTGCAGCGTCTGCGTGAACGCGTTGAAAGCCAAGAGGCCAAGATCAGGAAGATCCGTGCCATGAGAGGCCAGGTGGACCAGCCGAAGCTGCTCAACAATAATCTCTGTGAGTTTTGCGTCTTAATTAAGTCTGCTTATGTCTGCTTTCATTAGTGCGATTCCTATTAATACTTTTATTAAATTATAGAACTTCGGCGTTGCTGATTTTAAACGGACGGTGTCCAGGTTGATCCACTTTGGCTGGTAGTCTCACGATGGTTCTCTTGCCACCACACGTGAGTATTCAGATTGTTATTTGTTTTGCGACCTCCCTATAGACCTATTAGCCAAGGGAAACCCTAGCAGAGGTGCTCGAATCTCGGTGAGATAGCTATGGGGTTCATTGTAACACGCAAATTCTTCCACCATAATAAAGCTACAATCCATAGGTGGAGAGACATAACATTCATTTATAATCGGGTCACAGATCTATAACAAACATCTTCTCATATCTCAGATGCTAGAAAGGTTGAGTTTGCATGGTGCTAGGTTGGGGCCGCAATATGTTTTTGTGGCAACCAGGCCTGGGTTTAATTCAGTACATATCTGATTTTAACGTCTGAACAATAAAATGTACTGCATGAATGTGTGTTAAGATATTAGCTTAAATGTGAAAAGTAATGTGTAAAATATCATGGCATCTGTTATGTGGGGTTGCCTTTAAAGTAAAACAAGTTTCTGCTTTGGTAGTAGTGTAAAAACACACTCATTGCCATTTATATTATTAACATTGCCCTTTAACAGAAAAGTGTATTATTGTCCATACTCTTGGACACTTGTCTCCTTTTCATAGTATAAACAAGTAAAAGAATATTGACAGTGTTACATGTTGCATGTAAGCAGTCTCACATTCCAATGATGGGGGCACAGTGACATTGTCATGTTTGCACATTACGCCCGAGTTGGATTCATCGACGTGCGAGTCAACTCCATTTCGCTCCCAACTCCATCTCCCCTGCATCACAGTTGGCCCCCTTCTTCCCCGTGTGTCTGTCGCGTTGCCCGTGCCTCTGCTCCTGCAGTGTCAGAGCTGACGGTGATGAACACCTTCCTGACGGAGAAGCAGCGGGAGCTGTCGGTGGCGGTGACGCGCGTGGAGGAGCTCACGCAGCAGCTGGAGGACTTGCGCAAGGGCAAGTCGAACGGATTCTGTCACGCGAACCTCGGCAAGCAGCTCGCCTCGGCGGTGCTTGATCTTGACCGTCTCTACCGTGAGCTGCAGGTGGGGCAGACCCGTTCATGCTTTTTGTTTATCTTGCAATCCTTCATTCCTTCTACATTTTCCTTCTTTATAATTCCACATCTTGTGCCGTCAGTGTCCCTTCCTTCTTTTCGCCTCCATTCTTCACCTCTCGCTTTTGTCTTCCACGTCACCTGGAGTCTAGCGCTCCCGGTGGGGTTACCCTTGATGAACTGGTCTGGGAGGTGGAGGGGGGGTTTCCAGAATAATCACAATCCGAAGTCCCTCTGACCAAGGGAGGTTGGTGCCAGGAAGGAAATCTGGCCGTAATATTCTGCTCCAGCACTCCTACCACTGGTGGTCAACCAGCTCACCTCAGTCAACCTAGATACCAGCCGTTTAAATCGGCAACAACTAATTTCTTCTTCCTTTCATCACCTTTTGTGAAGTCAAAACTCTAATTTGCATGATGTCTGCTGCTCAGATCTTCATCCAATCCCACTCTTATCACTAATTGCATCGTCTTCTCGATAAATGTCCAAACTGTCCAAGTCTGTCCTCACTTGCCATTTCTTGAATAATCGTAACCCTATTAAGATCATAATTTCTTAATTCTGCTTTCTTACCCTTTACATTTTTCATGTAGTTTTTTTTTCTTCATCCTTTACTTAGTTTAATGCAAATTGTCCTTGAAGCTGCATTAAAAAAAAATCCACCCAACATGTTATTGATGCTGATTTTCCGTTCTAATGTCGTTCTCTCCGCAACTCTTTGCAGTGCTTTGTGACCCTCGGGTGAAGAAGTGCTCTATAAATGCAATTATTATTGTTAATTATTATTAAATAATGAATCTGTTTACGGAGCTCTCCCAAAGCAGTGCATTACCCCACATCGCAACTGTCCATAGAATGCTATCAGGATATTACTAAGCAACCGCTTTATCTACTCTGAGCCTCTTGATTTATTATGTTTTGCTATTGAGAATTATTGTTCGAATTGCAGTGAAATTAATGTTTTATTACAGAGCTGAAATTTTGACTAAGTACAAAACTAAATTTAGTGTGGGAAGGGGTTGGGGCTGTAAAATGATTTCTTCCCAGGCTAAGACTATCAACTCGCTTCACTCGAAAACCCAGTTTATATTTGAGTTTATGCCCAGATTTCAAGCCATGTTGTCAGGAGTGCTGGCTCATTGCTCATAGCCCCAGGCCACTTAGCCACCTCTTTGTTTTTAGATTGAGCTGTACACTAGGCCAGGGAGCTTTAATGTTGGGAGCAAACACTTGTATTTGTGCTACAGGAGTTAAGTGTGTTATGTTGCTGTATGTATAGAAGAATGGTGTGTACATGTTACGTTGAATGCTCAGTTGTATGTATGAGAATTATATGTATTTATGTGGTCAGTCACAGGTAAAATAAGCGACTTCATCGCAGATTTTATCAAAGATGTGCACAGAATTGGAAAAAATTGGTGGTCATCCAGAGAATAGAGATTGATGCCCTAATTAGAGAGAAGGTCGTGATTGATGGAGCCAAGAATGGTGTAAAGAGATTAGGCTCGGCAGGTAGGAATGGACAATGTTTGGAAAGATCACTGGGGGAAAAACCATTAAGGATTGATTTGTACAAGTTGATCTGTCGGTGAACCAGGGGCCCATTGAGTAATCGGGGGATTTTAATATTGTTATGTTATAACCGCAAAACAGCTGCTTCACCAGTAAGCGGTGTTTTTAAAGGTGGCATACATTTTGGGTAGTTGTCTGTTTTGAAGAAGTAGCTATCAGTTTTTATGGCTGACTGCTATGCAGCAATAGTTGTCACCAATAATGCACTTATTTTTTACAGTCATCCGATAGTAGCAGCTACCAATTTCCCAAGGACTGCTAAATATTAGAAATGTAATAATATGGTGTATTGTAATGATGTAGGTTATCACGGCTTGATACATGATTGCATAGAGAAACTGCTCTCTCGCGACACCCGCGTTGATCGTTCCCTCTCCCGCCATCGCGACGTTTCGCCTCCTAACACGTTAAGAGTCATCGTCGTGCCTGCAAGTCAATGGGAGTCGCACACGCACGCACACACACGCAGCGCCTGAGGATGCCTCTAACGTGTGATGCGAAACGTCGCGATGGAGGGAGGGGTAGCGATTGGCGCGGCTGTTTCGAGAGAACAGCTTTTCGAAGCAGTCATTAATGTGGTGTACTGTTGCAAATTACACATTTGTTTTGCCTCATCAGACAATGTTTGATGGAATGTTTTTTTTTACAAAAGTGTGGCACAGCCAGTACGTTTAAACTGTATCCCTCCCTTGAGCATGTATACACAAGCCCAGCACACTTTTGGCATGGATAGGACATTTTGTGCACTGTCAAACAAATTAAGTCCCCATACTAACTATGCAGCCTTCTGTGAAACAAGACAAGGCCTACTTGTAGGAAAGCTGTGTTTGTTTTAATGAGGCTGTGCTGTTGTGAGGAAGTACATTTGAAGTGTGGCATGCACAGTAGGGTTCCCATGTGTGTACATAATTGGTTCTGTACTTCCTGTGCCACGCATTGGAAATTGTAACTCACTTGGCAAGCCATGTTTTATATCCTGAATACGTATGTCACGGATCATTATGTGGACCTAAATATCTACAAAGAAATGTCTATTTCCCTCAAATTATAATATAGTGTATCTTGTTATCTTCGGAGATGAGTACCTGTTTTATATATATATAATATATTCATGTATGTTAATTATCATTTAATTTTCCTTCGTCAAGCAGTTTATACTCGTTTCTATATATATTCAGCCGTTGAGGCGTTCTCAGTACACTACTTGAAATTTGCATGCACGTATATACGCTGTAGTTAATGGGAAGTACAAGTATCTGAGCTGCAGGTGCAGTTTTACTCAGGTGCATCACCCGCGTTGCGCAGATGAGGAACCGCCTGCAGCAGGAGCAGAACCAGAGGCAGCAGCATCGGCGCAATGGCGCAACGGCAGAAATGGAGCGGCGGATCAACGAGCTTCGGGAGCAGATGCTGAAGAAGAAGATGGGCACTGGAGGCACGGTGAGCGCGCAAGGCCTCCCTTGCAAGCGCCGGAATTGTTCACAGCCGGCCTTCTTGACCGTCTGTGCCGACTTCTGGTTCGGTGGCGGACGGCTAACGAATGTCAGCACGATCTCTCGTGATGTCCCCCACGCTGAGCTAGATTCATGCCTCGATCGCATTGAGTTGACTTCGTCAAACAGCAGTGAGTTTTTCTCTTTCACTGAATTTACCGCCTGTAGAGCAATAATCATAGTTTTCACATCTGGCTGTTTACTTGTGTTGTGGTCTGACTGACAATAGTGGGGTAATGCCAGGAATTGAAACAATTTTAATCGCTGTGGTGGCGCTCATTCAGCGGCGTTGTTTAAATGCATGCAAAATTACCTGCATTATGCTGTAAATGATAACTTTTGGTAGCTTGTTTTTTATTGCCGCGAGTCAATACCCGTAAAGGCGGTGAAATGGAGCTTTCATTTTGCACGTCCGTGTTTTGTAAATGTTGCATTGACCGAGCAGCTCGACGGTGGCGGTGTTCATCACAGGCGGCGTTAACCCGCCGTCCTTCCTGCTCGCTTGTGAAAATAAACGATCGCTCCGCAATCTTGGCAGCAGTAAACGTCTGTGCACTGTTGGCCTGACCAAATCACATGCGCACGATAAAGAACCATGACTGCTTTTAATGAGAAGGCCTGCTTGTAAAAAAAAAAAGCTATTTACACATTGATAGAGCCATAGAGTTGTGTGTGTTTTTCTTTGTGTTGAAGTACACAACTGAAAGTGTCAGGTTTGTGAACCTTAACTTGTAATGTATTAGATTTTATGTCAGCACATTTTTACTTCTTTTCATATCTTACCAAAACAGCATGCAGAGAAAAAAAAACAAATATTACCCTTCGAACTGGATTGATTCCTGCAGGGTTGGGGCAGAATTAGTTTTTTTGCTAATCAATTCCAGAATCAATTCAAGGCCTTAGCATGAACATAACCGTATATTGGAATCAATTGCACCCCATCACAGCTTGAAACCATCGATCCTTTACGGTTTTGCATCGGGCTCTGTTTATTGTGGCACTAAAGTGTAATATATCGGCATGTTGTCACATTTCGTTGCCCGTGTTGAGTCCTCATGCGTGTGACTGTTTTCATTGTTATGATTTTTTTTTTCATTACGGGAGCAGGATTCCATGGCGCCGTCTCCGGAGCGGAACAGAGTCCCCAGCGCTGCATCTGGCCGCGTGGCGGCAGTAGGACCCTTCATTACAAACCTAGGCCCCCCTGACGGCACCACGGCCTTTAAGACCTCTGGGAGTGAGATGTACGGCCCCCCCACAACCACCGTGCGAGAGGGTGAGTTGCAGAGTTGCCTGCGCTGCAGTTATGTGACCCTGTTTTGGTCTGTTATTATGTCTAAGTTGGCGGCGAACAGTGGAGACCGTTTAGGCTAACTATTGTCCACGAACATTTTAAGCGGAGGAAAGCACTGTGATTGAGCTTAGCTTCAAAGTGACATGCGCTACTAACAGTCTTGAAAAATTCATGCCAATCTGGTCCGAACAAATTGAAGCGTTTGGATCGTATCAAATTTATAAAAGTCTGAAATCATTTTGGATTGTTTTTTGCAATGTTCTGCTTTCTGTTGGCCACTGCCACCTGATTAATCAGCACGTGCCTCTTATGACACCACGATAATCAACATCATTAATATGCAAGCAGCACACAATCTATTCATAAAGCAATATATTTGTGATTATACTGGTCTTGCTGCCACATACGGTGAACAGTAAATGGAAAACAGATAGTGTTGCGTTGATAATCTTTGTTCCAGTAAAGAGGAAGGCAACTAATTTCATTTGCACACTGCAGTAGAATCTTTAGCAGTACTGAGTGTGTAAGCCTGTGTGTGATTTTCCCCTTGCACAGGGGTCACATGTTATGATGTAAAGCCCAAAGGATTTTGGGCCGTGTCAGATCTGGATTTTGTGAACAAGAGTGCAAAGCAAGGCCAGCCACTTTTTGGGGCCTCTGAGAGTATGTTCTGTCTTTAACAGAAATTTTGCAATTCTATCCTTTTCCCTTTGTGCATAACAATTATATTTGCTTGTAGTAGTTGCTGAAGCCTGAATATTATTCTATGCTTTTTGCTCTTGATTTTTTCATTATGCTTTCGAGAATCAAAATATTTCTATTAATGTTCATCTGCAAACTTGGCTAGCTTTTTGCTATAATCATTAGAACATTGATCTTTCCCATTTTCATTGTTGTAAATTAGTCAGACTATGCAGTCTGCAGTTGGGTGTTTGCTGTATATCTTGCTTTTAAGAATTCTATATGCTGCTACTATTTTTAGAGTTGATGTTCTTGAACTGCACTGTCGCATGTTTCAAATTGCTCGCCACAATAATAACTGGGCTCGTTTATAATGAACATTATCATTCCCAGCCCCTAACTGTACTCTCACCATTTCCTGTCATGATATCCTTTGGAATAAGATGAAATGCAGTTTCATCACTTCATGGTTTTAATTTGGGTCATGAATACAAGCAATGCAAATCAAGGGAATATATCAAAACATTTGTAAGTGATGAAAAGTAAGCCCATATAAAAAACACATGCAGGCACTGCCGTTTTAATGCATTGATTTATTTATGTAGTTCATCGAGTTATGCTGGCTTATTTCTAGGTTAAAAGACACCTTTTTACACATTTTGGACATGCCAATTTTCATTGTGGAGTGCAATCCATGAAATCATTTGCTTTCATCTTTTTACATTAAAGCTTATATATTTATTTTGTCAATGATTTAGAGCAATACTGCAATGTATCTCTGCACAAACTGTAGAAACCTCTTTTAAGTCCCTACTATTTCCACCTGAAACCCTAATTCATCAGCGGTGACCAGTGACCGCTTGCTGTTTACCAATGCAATCCGAGAGCCATTACATGCCCTCCCCGTCCCCCACCACCCCTCCGCCGTCCAGCCACCCACTGTTCCTTTAACTCTGCATCCCATCCTCCCCCGCACTCCAGCATGGAGGGTGATAATAATTACGGATGACCCTTCACTCTGCCGCGTGCACTCGTGCATCATCGTGCCCGCCCTTCTCTTGCGCAGCGAGCGAGGTGGCCCGGCTGGGTGGCAGCCAAACCCAGTCCTCCACGCTGAGCCGCGCCACTCTCAGCTCCGCCGACTGGAAGGAGTCGAGCCTCGACGTTCCGCTCGCAAACCAAGGCCGAGCGACGTCTCCTGGCAGCCACGGTGAAGCATGCAGCGCCTGCACAGCGGTGCTCGAGGAGCGGCGGCGGTGGCTTAGCGTTGCATCCGCTGTGCCGAGATGAATTGTTAATGCGTAGCGGTGTATTGATGTGAAATTGATTGCAACGCTCAGTGATATATGCGTCAACTTGTGCGGATGAGTCACTAATTTGTAATTATTCTCCGTTGCGTGTGAATTGCAAACTTCAACTTTTCCTTGCTTGCACACTTACCGTTGCCTTCGTTGATGGTAGTTGATTATGATCACATTGTTTTGGGGTGTGACACACTGGTTAGTGTACTGTACTGTGAACTCCTCAACCTAATTTTATGTCCCACTAGGGTAAACATTTCTGATGAGTGATAATAACCAGTTCTGCCCCCCCCTTCCCCACCACTTCATCAACCAACCTTGACCAGTATGGGGACGTATGGCCCACATACAGCATTGAAAATGCGTATCCAGCAATGCATTGATGAAGTTCTGTGTTTAAGGGTCAAGCTCCATCTATCCCATTTGATCCAACTACCTCCACCTCTTCATCTCAACAACACACTCCAATATGCCCCATGAGCAAACCAAGTCGAGAGTATGGCCGTGTCTGTGAATGGCAGATGTCACGTGTTGAGGGAAGCCAGGTGAGTTCAGGGTGGCTGAGATCCCTTGCAAGAGGTCTCTTTATAGAATTAACATGGATGTTGAAATTGCCAAGAATCAGGATCCTTTTAGAATTGGAGCACAGGTTCGAAAGCAGCTTGGACAGTTCATTGACAAAAGAAGTGGCGGCTCCCAGCAGTGGGAGGTAGAGCTGTACCAACTTCACAGGTTGAGCCGACATCCAATCCAGAGACATGCTCGAATGAATTGGCGGTTGGCGATGGAATCAGTCGGATGTTGGCAGTAACACGGGGGAGAACTGTAAAGCCACCACCATGTTAGTGCAATTTCTCACGGTAGAGCCTGAATTAATGTGAAAAAATCATCTTGATGGTGCCAGGTCTTTTAGGCAGAGCAGGTCTAGACTTTTGTCCCAGATCAGCACAGTGATGAGTGGGGCTTTTTTAGTTTTTAGAGAGCGCACATTGAGCAGGGTAAAGTGGGTTTCAGTTGCAGACAATGTGCGTGCTGGAAGAGGGGCACCGACCAACGGTATTTTTACTAAGCTACGTCAAGCTGCAAAAGGTCTAACTTTTTGTCTCCTCGGCCTTCAATATGTAGGGCTTAATGCAGGGATGGGGGTAGGGAAAGCAATTGTAGGCAGGTTAATGGGCTTGTTGTTGCCGACGCTCCGATGGATATAAAGAGGACATCGAAGTATAATCAGCTCACGGCAAATGGCCAGAAGGTTGGCACTATAGGGAACTGATGTAGGAATCAAGCTCTTTAGAGCCGCGCATGTGTTGACGATCATGTCGGATAGGGGCCGGAGCCCACCGCGGGAGACAAGGGGTACAAGGAGGGGCCACACCCAGGGTGCGATGCCAACACATCACGGGCACCTCCCCTGATGTAATTTACTCAATAGGCCAATCAACCTAGAGAGCGGCGCACCCT
>JAZEWT010000010.1:3571845-3589985 GCA_036362905.1 Mordacia mordax | reverse complement strand
GGGAACCAAAGAACTCGGCAAGAAAAACTGGCACAACTCCACACTGAAAGGCACCCGAGCCTGGAATCGAAGCCGGGTGAATGCCACTGTGGAGCAGCTTGAAATTGTTTCAGACAGACAGAATGATCTCTAAAATGCACTTCAAGACCTTCGCGGCTGCAGGGAGCTAACGGGCCACTGCAAACCACTACACGAAATGGTGTTGCACTATCATAGTGGGAAATCAAGGCCTCAGTACACGATAATAAATTACTTATTGAGACTGAATGTAATTAAGGAAAAGAATAAAACGTAATAAACGATTAACAAAAAAACTGGTTCAAAACACGCTCAGAATTATCTGCTAAAACGCGCCCAGGACTCAGTTAAAAGAGTGCAGCAACAGCACCCAGGATGAGTGGGCGATGAGGTAAAGACTTAGATTAGGCTGGGATTAGGAAACGTATAATGATGTCGGGGATTGTGGAATATTACACGATGGGTGCGATTGACTGTAATTGCCAATTTTGTTAGTTGTCTCGCCATGCATGGGCGAGCTGTGGCGCTCAGTTTCTTTGGATGGGGAAAATATTTACCGCTTAACCTGATTGGACATTGCGCAGGATTGCAAGACGTTCTTTGGGGAATGCAGTTGCTTTCAGAGGTGCTTGTGACACTTGCAGTTGTACTTTATTCTTCAAGTCATCACGGGCAAGATGGGCAACTGTATAAGCTCACAAACTCGCGGATGCATCACCTCTCTCATCTCATTGTCTGAAACCGCTTAATCCTATATAGGGTCACGGTGAAGCCGGAGCCTATCCCGGAAACATAGGGCGTAAGGCAGGAATACACCCGACGACGGGACGCCGGTCCATCGCCGGGCATTGCGGGACAATTTTAGTCTGCGAGCCAATCAACCTATCCAGGAGCATGCTTTTGGACTGTGGGAGGAAACCGGAATACCCGGCGAAAACCCACGCGGACACGGGGAGAGCATGCAAACTCCACACAGAAAGGCACCGGAGCCGAGAGACTCGAACCCGGGACCTTCTTGCTGTGAGGCGACAGCGCTAACCACTGCGCCACCGCGCCGCCCTGCATCACCTCTCACATGTTAATAATTGTGCACTGAACATGCGCCGTTCAATCAAGTTGAAATTGACTTGCATATGTCAGAGTTCATTTTTTTTTAAATGCAGAAATACTTGTCGACACCGTACATTGTCGTTTTGCTTTGAAATTTGACGTTAATGCCGGGATGTGGAACCGATGTTGGATGTTGTTAAACCTTTATGGTTATGGCCTCTGAGTGGGTGTCACACTTGTTATTTGTGACATCCTCGGCGTGACAGTAAAGCGCGCTGTCATTTATGCCTGTGCACTGTGTTTAACCCGTTCGTTACAAGTGTCAAAAATAACTTAATTTTTTTTAAATACCAGACACATGACTACGCAAGTGGGAGACATTTAGCTGTTTTAATCAGTGCATTTACCTGCTCTCATGTATGGTTTAGAAGCTCATCTCATCTCATTGTCAGAAACCGCTTAGTCCTGTACAGGGTCGCGGTGAGTGCGAGCCTATCCCGGCAGACACGGCGCAAGGCCGAGATATACCCACGATGGGTCGCCAGTCTATGACTGGGCACTGCGGGCAATTTAGTCTGCAAGCCAATTAACCGATGCAGCAATACATTTTTTGGACTGTGGCAGGAAACCTTAGTGCCCGGCAAAAACCCACGCGAACACGGGGAGAGAACTCGCAAACTCCACACAGAAAGGCACCCGAGCCGAGATTCTAAACCAGGTCCTTATTACTGTGAGGTGACAGCGCTACCCACTGGGCCACCGTGCCGCCCTGGTTTAAAATCATAAATGTTAATTAAGAACATTTGAACGCAAGCTGAAAGGTGCACAGAGGCATGGAGAGGTGTATGCCTGGCATTATTTAACTAAAAATATCAGCCATCAGAGAGAGTTGCACATGATTTGAAAACACTTCAAGTTAAAATATCAATCCTAGGGCACATCACTGGAGGAGATGATTGTTGGTTGTCGATTGTGCAATGGTGTGGCATTCAAGGGAAGGAATGCAATTGAGACTGCATCCATGTCAGCGAAGGAGCGATGAATTAATCTCCTGTCGCAGAGGCAGTGTGGATTATTACCATTGAAATTGCATGACAGATGTCGACAACTTGGGGACGCCTTTCATTGAACAGTGGATTTATTGTGGCTGATGATCAGGCGTTGACAAAAAGCGCTACTGTAGCGTTTTGGTTTGGATTTCTTACCGCGTTTGCACGTGCAAATTTGAACATATTTACTTTTGCTCTGCCTTTGTACACAGCTGGTGGTATCCACATGCATCCTTGTGATTCACGGGCAGGGTTGGTTAGTGCACACGCAGACGTTAAATCTTAGAGGCAGTACAGCAAGTTGTTTCCTGGCATTCATTGTTAAGATTCGCCACTCGAATACTCTCATGTACAAACATTCTGCACAAGTTTTGGCCAAACAACCCAAAGCATAACTGCCACGGTTCGAATTCTTTAAAATCCATTGCATACGTACTTCCAAATAAAATGGGGCTTTAATCTAACATGAGAGCTGCTCTCAATAGTCGACATTTCAGGACAGCCATGTCGAGCATGCCTCCTCTCTCTACTGTCCCGAAAGAACGGCTCTTGAGGGCAGTTCTCATACATGGAGCTGTTAAAGTATGTGTCAGTACATTAAACTGACATCTTTGAAAATCATGCATTTTTTTTCTGTGTCTAAATGTTTATCTTGTTTATGTCTGTAGATGCCAGCACTCTTTCTTTCAGGACAGAATTTGCTGACAGCTCTCAGCCTTCATCCAGTGTTAGACAGGTAAGCGAGACATGTTGATGTGTGTGAGGTGTACATGCAATTTCGTAAACGATTCTCCAGTGTAACTGCACATTTACATTTTTTTTTATAATTAAACTTAATTACCAGCATTTACCTGTTCGCTTCAAAACACATTGAGGTGTGGGTGTGGATAATGAAAGCTAATCATACACTTATTAATCCTACGCTTCAACAATTTGACCTGAGTAATTTGCAAACGCTTATTATGAATTTTGAAATGCCAGTACAAGTTACAGAAGCTAAACGCTTGGCTTTTTACCCTGGATGCAAATATCAATGGAATGATTGATAATCTATGATCTAATTGTGTCATGGCGTAGACACATCGTGTGTTGTCCAACGACTTCACGGTGAAGATTGCTGATGATAGTCCCTGTGTTCACACATTATTAATTACACAAGAGCCTTCCAACCCGCAACACGTCCTGTCGCTTGGTTTTCTCACAGAGTTGGGCCGGAGTGAGCGGGCAAACCCAGCCGCGGCCCAGGCAACCAGGGCCTCAGGAGTATCCCTTGCCGATGGGCGGCACACTTGACCGGAGGCTCAATGGTGGTACACTCGGGGGCCGTTCCATGGGTCCAGCCATGGCTGGTAATGGAACCTGGCCTGGGCAACCAGCGAAGCAGTTCTCCCAGGATCAACCCCGTACATCGCGACAGGTGAATCAGAAGAATTACGTGGCATGTAGCCAAGCTGTGATTGCAAAGGGTGATTCGTGTTTGAAATGTTGCTAATCTTGCATATGTTCCCTCTCAGTGTGCAAGATGCTGCCTATAATTTTTTTTCCTCCATTGCTGTTGCAACTAGCATGCTTGTTGTGTCGCAGGAATCTCGTAAAGAGCTTGCAAGATTTTTCTGCTTGTATAATAAATATCTATCTATGCAGTGTTTGCTCAGCCACTCCACTCGCTGCCCCCTGCGATTCATGGAATTGTCACAATTTGGGGGGGGGGAGGGGTGGTGGTCACGATTCAACGAAAAAATAAACAGAAATTGAGTTTTTGAGATGATATTTCAATCTTGAGTAGTTGTGTGGTTTGCAAGAAATGTTTTTTCTCACGTGAGAATTTTCAATATTTGTCTCTCGTGCACAATTCATTTCTCACGTGAGTGAAAAGTAGATCATTTCCTGCTTAGCCAAGGCGTAGTTGCATTTATTTACCAATGGTGTCTGTGAATCAGTCAGTTGTTATTTAAGCTGGCAGGAACTGTTGAGCTTATGTAACCCCCTTAGTATAACTTGTAAATATCGTATAACTTGTAAAGGATTAGTAATTGTCAGGCTTACACACTGTAATATCAGTCATAAAACATTGATATTATTTTGTACTTGTTTATGTCTGCTGTATATATTCTAAAGGTAATTCATGCTGATGTTTTAAAATTGTAGTAACCATAACTGGTTGATGAAGGTTAATAATCTGTACATTACTCTCAGATATTATACATCTAAGACATTCTTACAAAATGTTGTGTTTTATTTTGGCGGAGCTGTCAGGCTTAGTATATTTATGAAGGGGTTTCCCTGATGCTACCACCGTCTCAATGGTCCATACCTCATGGAATCACACGTGGCATTTTACATGTTTGTTGTCGCAGGAATCACGCTTCTAGAGCTTGCTAGCTCACTGGATACTTTTTGCTGTGATAATAAACAGCTGTCTAAACATGTATTTTATTCACAGTAAGACATCAATGACAGCTCAGTAGTGATGTTTGAAACATGTTGTTTTAAGGAGTCTGCAGAGGTTTTCATTTATAGCACGTTAAATGTATTTCTTTTAAAAATAATACTCACACTGTGTACTCGTCATAATGTGCATAGTGCTGAACCTTTTATGGGTTGTATCTCACTTCAATTATGAACTTTGTTTGCCAAGTTGTATCATTAAGCGTTAATCATATTACATGAATGTGTTGTTTGAAGTTGAGAGGATTTTTCTGAGTTGTGTTGAATGAGTGTAGTGTCAGCGTGCATTCGTGAGCTTGTTAGTAATTACTTGGTTCGTGTTCTCGCTCATGCTGTTTTCAGATCCAGCAGCGGATCGTGGTTCCTCCAAGCGTGCTGGCTCCCCAGACACAGTTGCCACCGCGCCCAGCTTCCCCTGCCCTGTCCACAGGCTCTTCATCCTCGTCCTCGTCCCTCCAGCAGCCGTATCACCCCCCAATGCAGCCATCATCGAGCACACTCTACTCGCAGCCAAAGTCAGGGGCAAGCAGCCCTTACCTGCAGCAGCAGCAGCAAGGTGGCAGCAGCATGGCGTACACACAGTCACCAGTCTACCCACCATCCCTCGGAGGTGGTGGCAGCGGCCCAAGACCTCAATACCAATCAGGATCCGGAAGCCCTCTGTCACAGCAGCAGGCTACCAGTACCAGTGGCAGTACAATCAGCATCGGTAGTAGTAGCAGCAGTGGCAGTAGCTACCCTCAAGCAGGTGAAGCGAGGTCGTACCTGCAGCCCGGACCCCAAGGATTGATCTCCAGCAGCCCAAGACCATTGTCGCAGGCCGGGGGCAGCGGCAGCAGCAGCCCTTACCCGGAGGCACGGGTGGACATCGCCCCGCCGAGTGTCCTGGCAGCCACCGCTCGACCCACGCCCAGCCCGCCTGACAGCCTTCAGAGATCGCACTCGCCGCGCAAGCAGGCGCCGCCGCCTACGCTCAACTCCAGCTCCATCTACTCGATGTACACACAGCAGACAGGCCCCTCGCGTCAGCTGCAACACGCCATGCTGTCTGCGCTCGGCAAGAATCAGGTCCGGCAGTTGCCAGCGGCAGCAGCAGGTGACAGCGCACGGATGCTTATTTCACAGAGATAGTGTTTGTTATATATATTATATAATAATAATGATTGTCTGCACTGGGGGTGCCGGGTTTCCATCCTTGACGTGTGCAAAGTGTATCTACAGAACAGCAAAGCTATTAACGTCTTTTTTCAACTTTTACTTGAGTACTTTTCAGAAACGTTCCTCCATTTCAACCTCAAATTTCCTACCTTTGCACTACCATCAACCCTCTTCTCTGTCATGATATCAGAAGAGCATGTTACACACTTGGAATAATATCGCCCACAGGGCAGACATGGCCCGGCTAGAAACAGACAATTTCCATAGCGTTGCAATGTGGAAAGCAGTAAAAGCCTTTGTCATAGCTAATTCAAGTGTCTAACACTACTGTTTACCGTTGATGTGCTGCTTGTTAGTGATTTTTTAAAAGTGATTTGTTTGATCGGCTCATAACTTTGTATTCTGAGCCACGTACAATGATATAGTGATTTACAAGACTTTGTCGGAAGGTAACCCGATGGACACCTGCCCACATTCTCGGTAATGAGGACTGTTTGCCTGACTTTTAACTGGTTCTACACAAACCCGTACTCACCGCAGTCGCAAAGTCCTCTGAGAGTAGCTACCATCAGGAATCAAACTCAATTCATCAAGTTTATAGTGCAGTGTGTTAATGATTCACTACCGGTTTTCTTAAATCGTTAAAGGCAAATACATTGGTAACACAAGTCAGTAGGTGATAAAGTTTAGTTGGTGTAATATTTTTAAGTTTTGCAAAGGAAGCCTCATTATGGCCACCTTTACTAATATTCTAATGCAAGAGTCGTGGTAGCTCTACTTTTACACACAGTACTTGCATTTGCAACAATAGTATGGTACGGTTATAAGGGAAGCTTTGTCTTTGCAGTGATCAGTTGGCATTTTGTAAAGTATCTGTCATGTTGTGCATGTTTCTCTGTTTAAGGATATGGAAAGCCACCCTCAGCGGCTGGGACCAACCAAAAGCTGCCCGTGAAACCTCTACCAGTGTATGACCCTGTACGGCCCCCCTATAGTCCACTTCCGCCATACGGACTGCCGATCCCACGGGCTTTGCCCGAGGACCGGGAGTTGGAAAGCATAGGCCCAGGTATTATACGCACACCAAGTTGAGTTGTTTCAAAACTAAAGTGAGCTAAATCCTCAGTTCATAACCTAATTGGGATGGAGAAGTATCCATGTTCGAATTAACCTCTGATCTGTGTCAATTGGAGCCTAGCACTCCTGTTCGTCTTCCCTGGTTAACTGGTCCAGGGAGTCCAGACAAAAACCTCCAACTAAAGCAGGTTGGCGTCAGGAAGGCCATCCGGCTGTACAGTAATGCTGAAGTACCCCCCACCATTGGGGGGGCAACTGGGCAACCCGGGTCATCTTGCATGCCAGCCATTTAAACCGACAGCAACAAACATATTACCTAAAACCTATTTGTCTAGTAACAAGACGAGCAGAGATGTAGAGCAGTGGTGGTAGCAGGTACATATCTCTTACGCAATATGACCTGAATGTAAACTATGAAACTGTATTGGTCATTGAAAGGCCTTGAGTTAATTCGAACGCGCTTTAAGGAAGACGTAAAGCATTTTGTTCCACCTTCTTTTCATCTTTTACACATTAATTTGCCACATTTTGTGAAACATACTATTGATGTCAAAGAACTTTGAATTTATCATCCGTATTTTTAGATAATTCTTTGCCCTAAAGTTAACAGCTTGTTTCGATGTATGCCTCCGCTGTGTGTCCTATGTCTTGGAGCCAAGTAATACATTAGTGTGAAATAATTCAGTCACGTTCATGTGTGATGTTGTGACATCACTGTCTTGACTGGATTAAAACGTTTGGGAGGAACAACGTTGTTGTCACCATTGCTATGCTACGACCTGAGACCATAACTTTGAGGTCTTTTTTTTTTGTCTCCATCAATGAACATTATTCCTTGTATTAGAGTCTGAGACTCACTGTCAGTATAAATATTTACTCAGTCGAGGTGTAGTAATGTATTTATTCATTACAGCTCGCAGTCTGTGCATCAATGATATGTAGGAATCCATTCTTTTTACAAAGTTTATTGTATGTAATAGATTTGACTTCTGCAGCCACTAGGAGTTATACATTCACCCTATTGTTAGCTACAACAATACAGTCTCAGAGTACGAATGCATCTGAATGCAACCCCACCTTAACACAATATACGACAGTGAAGGAACAACGTTTAACTAAAGAGGTATGTGGGGTCAGGATGGGGAAATGTGGAAGAGAAGAGACCATAGTGGAAGGTTAGCATGCACAGATATGTAAAAGGAGGATGGGCATTATCTAATAGAGCCTCAAATTGGATGGTGACCCTGCATGACGTTAATTAATTGAATCACATCTATTATTATTGAATGCATATTTGCACATCAAATCATGTGACCTCTGCAAGCAGTAGATGTTCTCCATTGACCGTCTGTTTGTTTTCTTTTCAAATCAATTATTTTAATAGAATAATGAATGCTTCATCCTGACCAATTCGTCAAATTATCTGGGACACAGTCAGGTGAATCGTTACATCTGTGCACCTCAACGCTTCCTCCTTTGCTCCCGTGCCCGTCCCAGCCTCAGGCATGGACGCTGACCCTCCCCGGCCGCTCAGCCCCACGAAGCTGATGCCCATCAGCATGTCCCCGCTCCGCGGCCAGAACGACCCCGACCTGGAGGCCCTGCGTCGCAAGCTCCTGCATGCCCCGCGTCCTCTCAAGAAGCGCGGCTCCATCGCCGAGCCCGAGACGTCGGGCACGGGGTTCGGGGGCAGCCTGGGCGGGTTGGGTGGTGGCGGTGGCAGCGCAAGCGGCGGCGGCGGCGGGGTCGCCGCCTCGCTGCTGCACCATCAGACCAGCCCGGGACACCTGCTGCAGAAGTTGCAGTACCAGCGCTTGACGCTGTCGGTGCTGGAGGAAGGAGCTTCGCGCGAGTTCGGGCAGGTCCCGCCGCCTCTGCCCACATACGCACCGTATGACGTAAGTTCTGTGAATTGTTTTCCAAGAAGAGGGAAGGGCATGCCATTGCACGTTGACCTGCCAGAATAATAATGATAATAATTTCATTTATTGAGTGCTTTTCACAAAGCGCTGCACAGAGCTGCGGAGAGAGCGGCACGTCAACAGCAACAACGTTATAAAGGAAAATCAGCAACAATATGATGATGATCAGCCTATTTTGGTTCCTGGGCATGGTACAGCATGGCTTTAATACAGCATTTTGAAGGAAAATTTAGGAAGTGATCTGTGAGACTCCCTAACCAGCTCCGTTTTATGGTATATGTGAAAATCCAATAAAAACAATTTGGATTTCAATAGCATCCAATCGTGCGTGATTGAATATCAAGTTGCTGTATAGCAGCAGTTCTATGTGTTCATGGTTGTTGGCCGGAGTTGAAAGGTTGCGCTTAAATTATAGGACAACAATGGATTTTCGTATCCATCTCTGTGTACCTTTGAACGTTATACTTTCACGCGTGGGTTTGCTCTGCATGCGAAGCGCTCCACTCCAGTGCAGAACACTCGTGCTGAAAGCCTCATCATGTACCGTAAGGCTTGCTTAGATACATTCACATCATTAGCACATCGTCTGCCCTGTGGGCGATCTTGTTCCAAGAGTGTAACACATTCTTCTGATGTCAAGATAAAAGTGAAAGAGCACTTAAGAGGGTTGATGGCAGTGCAAAAGTAGGATTTTTAAAGCTGAAATTATTAGTTTCAGGAGAGTACTGAATAAGTGGGAAGTAAAGCTGAAATAAAACCTAAAAGCATTGGTTTTATGCAGATAAACATTGCTTATGAAGGATTCGAATCCGGTAATCAACATACATGCGTAAAAGCATTTGCTCTATTGTATATAGATGAAGGATTCAAGTTCGGTACCCTTTGTGAACATACATGAAAACACTTGATGTCGTATAGATGCATTACTATATTATTTTGAAAGGTATTTCTGTAAACTATAATTTGATGAATAGCATACATTTTTTTGCCTGATGCTTTACAAATTGCAATTTTCGAGAAGTTGGTTCACAAAACGCATCTCGTCGTTCAACGCAAAAGTTTTCAATATACTGGATTCTACGTTGTGAAATGAGAGTGTCTGCGTTGTTTCAGTATGGACAGCATGATACTGGCTCGGGTTTCCTGAGCCAGGACTCGGATGGCAGCGAGTACATTCCCGGTGAGCTCGACCGAGAGCCTCTACAGCCACCACCTCCTCCTGCCTCCATCCCCCTACCACCGCCGGGCACACCTCCCGAGGACCTCAATGATAACGCCGTCCCCGGCAGCCCTGGCAGGTAAGCAGCGAGCCCATCAGGATTGCGCTTGAGCGATGGTAAGAATAAAGAAAATGAAGGCAAACAAGCCTGCGCAATAAACCCTTTCTGTTTTGGTAATGCAGCCAACGGGCCGTAACATGCCCTTATCTTTGCACATCGTGGTGTTGCATTATCGGACCCTTGCACAGCTGCAGAATTGTTATTGATCCAATGAGTTACTCTGAAACAATTTGGGGGGGCAGGGGGAAGTGTTGGGATGGTGCGAGGGCTCGCTGTGGAGCTTCACACACTATTAAATTTCTCTGCAATAAATGGAGTTTATTGGAACTCATTGTCCAAAAGTTTTCCAGTTCAACATGAGTGCTATGGAAGGAGAATCGTGGGGTTTTTTTGCCCTTGCTCTTGTCTAATGCACAAACTCCAAACCGTATGTGATTTGTAGAAGAATTTGTGTATTTTTTCTGTTAGCAGACTTATTTAACTCGATTTCAGTTACGAACATAGACACTTGTTTAGATTTCTTTCCCCCAAAATGCCTACATTAAATGTGCCATGTAGACATGCACCAAATGTCACAACTCGTGATTTCTATATGAAAGTGGCAGTACAATTAGTATTTCAGAATGAGAATTAACTGAATAAAGTGGTCTAGGTAGATGGTAAATTATGCCATCATTTTTCTTGTCAATCTATGACATTAATTATTTGAGTCACACTCTTCTCACCAATTATCTTTTTTAAATGTAATTGTAGAAATACTTTATTTCACCGGAAAAAAATGTGGTCATTTGTGCAAGGGTGTCCTTTCGTAAATGCATACATTTGATCTGAAATTAATGCTGATGAAATACAGGCTCAGCAACATAAGTCTCATCATACAGTGCACTCCCATTATACGTGTGGCTGTGCATGTTATTGTCTTCCGGGCCGACTGGTCTTGTGCCCTGCAGCACGTGGTGTGGAAACCTAGGCCTGGTTCGTTTGAGACTAGTTGTTTTACTGTCCATAGCCATGTGGTTGTCAGTGTAGTCAGCGCCAACTGCTCCAGTCAGCTGGTAGCTTCGACTGGGAGTCTTATAAGGCCCTGAACAATATTTTGGCAACTAAGTTGAAACGTTACGCTAAATTCGGTCTGAATAGAAATCTGAATAAAGTGTTTTGAAGCTGTAATTGTATTACTTTAATTGACCAATAATTGTGTATCGTTCAGTTCGGATTTTTAGATCACGTTCACAAGACCGTTATCATTAGTGTTTATGAATGCTGTGTTGTTTATATGCCATTAAATGAGTGAATGTTGAAATACGCAATCATTTTTTTGTCAGCGGGACCAGTGTGGTGGCAACCACGCCATCCACAGAGGAGGAGCAACCTGAGGGCGCCCACCCCGAAGGAGAAGAGGAACCAAACAACAATGACTCAGAGGAAGACGTGACAACGCCCAGCGACATCGGCACGGAAGACTCGCTCGAGGACCATATGTCGCTCTCCGGCCCACACTACTTATATGATGAGCCGGAGCCGGAGCTCGATCCGGAAGACCTGAAACCTCCCATCATCTTCCCCCCTACCGTGCCACCTGTAAGCACAGGTGTTCATATGGCCATTTTTCAATGTCGTCTTTTGGTTTTCACATTATTGATATTTTAGCATCTGTGGATGGTTACACTTGGTGATTGTAATTTTGATTGATGATTGCTTAAGAAGATCAGGTATATTAGGCTTGAACATTGGGCTGGCCAGGTGATGGATTACTGCATCTATTGCCAGGTTTGTATATTAGCACCTTGTGTCATCTCATTGTCAGAAACCGCTTAATCCTGTACAGGGTCGCGGTGGGCTGGAGCCAATCCCGGCAGACACAGGGTGCAAGGCAGGGATATACCCACGGGGGGACGCCAGTCAATCACCAGGCACTGAGGGCAACTTAGTCTGCAAGCCAATTAACCACTGCAGCAGCATGTTTTTTGGACTGTGGGAGGAAACCGGAGTGCCCGACGAAAACCCACGCGGACACGGGGAGAGAACACGCAAACTGCACACAGAAAGGCACCATTACCACCTTATATGCATGAGTATTTTACAGACGCTTCAGTGTTCTCCCACAAGCCAAACACACTCATGAGTGGCGCACTGGTAACATCTGCGCCTCACAGCAAAAAAGTCCTGCCCTCGGCTGTTTGATTTCTGCCTAGGGCGCCTTTCTGTGTGGCACTTGTATGTTCTCCCCTTGTTCTGCGTGGCTTTCCTCCGGGTTCTCTGGTTTCCTCCAACATCAAAAAAAAAAATACTCCTTAATTAATTGACCGAAGACATCATAAATATAACAGTGTCTTGCAAATGTCGGGTCCGGTTGAATGCATGGTTGCCTTCCCCTCGCCGCTGTGTGGTTTCTTCATGCTTCTATGATGATGTTAGTCTCCCTCGATAAGGGTGTCTGCTTGATAATAACGAATGAAAACATCGTAATGCAGCGCCCGGTTGAAAATGTCTCTCAACAAACTTTTTGTGGATATATGGTCGGATTAATTATTTATATATGTACGTACACAGTACGCAGCGGGGAGCAATTGGGCTGCGTTTATCATTGCGCTATTAACCCAGCAACTGGATAGCAATGGCTAACATCAGTGGTAAACGATATTCAACCTGGTCCAGCATGGTGAAATGTGGTCAAATAACTTTTTTGAGAGAGAGGCACGGGGAGGCCCTTCATCTCTTAAGTGGATTGACAAAGTGCTGTAACGATGTAGGCTCTCACGGCTCGATGCATGATGATTGCTGTATTTGATTCATGATGATTGCTTCAAAAAGCTTTTCGAAGCAAAGTGCTGTATTTGATTCATTATTGTCTATACGGTTTTGCCTGGTTGTAATGCGGGTTTTGGAGGAGTCTGAGCCCCCCCCCCCTCTGATGTGTCCGAGGACGTGGTGATATTACCCAATATAGAACAATAATTTTGTAGGACAATTCGACACCCCTAAACCTTCCACCGAAATCAGATAATCACAACACTGAGAGGCCACTGAAGACTGAGCTGAATAAGAGGAAGACGCAGCAGGCTCCAATGAGATAGGAAAGCGACAGCGGGAAAGGTTTCTCGCTGGGCGATTCCAGTGTAGGGGGAGGAAGGAAGACCAGCCGTAGGTTCGACTACGCTGTATAAACGACGCCTTTATACCCGGGGAGCACTGTGTGTATAACTTTACATAGCGTAATCGTAACAGTTTGAGAACAATGTCCACAGCCAGACGCTAAATGATAACGATCCTTTTTGTTGGTGCGCGACAATGCCCTCCAAACTTGTTTGCCCACGCAGAACAAGAGGACGAACCTGAAGAAGCCAGGCTCGGAGCGCACGGGCATGGGCGAGCGTGTGAAGTTCAACCCCCTGGCCTTGCTGCTGGACGCGTCACTCGAGGGGGAGTTTGATCTCGTGCAGCGCGTCATCTACGAGGTCAGCTCTCGTCGCCGCGTTTGCAGAGTGCGACCTCGCCTGGTCGTCGCGACCCAACTGTTTTTGTGTCTCTCGCGTCATTAGTTTCTCCGTCTCCCTGTCTCAAATACCCGCCCGCAGGGAGGCGATGTGCCGTCAGTGCGCAGGGCAGCGTGTCGAGCGCGTCTTTAATATCACATGGGCAGGTATAAGGGGGGTTTTTAGTTGCTTTCTGGACAGTTAAACATAAATATTGGAGGATGAACATTGCACTCTGGCAGAACTGTATCAGTGACCAGCGCTATTGCCTTACAGCAGTAAGCTCTCGGGTTCTATTCCCAGTGCTGGTGCCTTTCTTGGTGGAGTTTGCATGTTCTTCCCGTGTATGTGTGGGTTTTCACGGGGTATTCCAGATTTCCTCACACTTTGCAAAGATATTTTGCTGCTGACGAGGTAAATTGGCCTCCTAACTAAATTGCTCCAGTGCCCTACAATGCACTTGCGTTCCATCCTGTGCACTGCCCTGCTTTGTGCCCTGTGTCTGATGGGATAGGCTCTAGCACCTCACGACCCTGTACAGAAATAAATAAAGTAGGTACTGCTAATTAATATTGCACATCTGAAACTCAAAACCTGAGCAGTGTGCTATGCACCGATGACTTGTTACTTCCAACGTCACGCTGCATAATAACTTAATTCACCAAGCTGTCCAAGTTGTACTGTCATGTAGCTGCTGTTACTTTTAATTGTGCAATTTAGAGTTCACTCCTAATTTTCTGTGGTTCCAACGGTGTTAACCTGTGGATTGTTGCCATATGTGCAGAGTTTGAGTGATCTCTTTATGTATCTGGGCTATTTGGATACATTGTTTTCCTCCCAAATCCAAAAACAATTTTCAAATGGAACTAGTCAGGCATTGCAAAGCCACACCGTACATAACACGGCTCCCCAGACATAGGCGACGATTTGGTGAAACTACATTACAATAGTGAGCGGATCCAAGATAAGCAAAAAAAAATTTGTTGTAATGAAATTGGCCCTGGTAATGTATCATGTTTAATATGTTTGAATTGTGGATAAAGGCTGAGCTGGAATGGTTTCAGGGTTGTAAATTAGGAAAATAAATAACGTCAGTAAATGATACTGGTGCAATTACAGCAACAAATGCAAATGTCTGCAGGAAAATAATCCTATTAAAGATAAGATGTAAAAACGTAGGTATGGACTAAATAAAGTTGCAGTTGTGCTATCTCATTTAGACTATAGATATACATCTAAATTACTTGCCTGAATATCAGAAGTGCAGTAGAGAAGTTTAAACTGACAAGTGACTGAATTAATACAAACATTTGGGGGTGTGACACCTTCATAAATACAAAACATCTTTGAGAAAACACTCCTTAATTCTTACAAAACCTGAATTAATGCTACGTTCCTTGGTATTGGAATGCTCAACAATTTAATTAGTTATTTTAAAATGATTTTCACCGTGCCGCACAGTTTAGAAGCAGCGTCTCATTTGCAGTGTTTGTCTTGGTGGTACGAGCTTGACGTGTAATTTCGTTTGATTTTGATTTCACATTCTTGACCACCACATGCACTTGAGATTCAGTGTTTCATTAAGAATGTGGCAAACTGAGGTTGCACTTCACTGCATATTGGATGGAGCGTGTGTAATTTAAGTGTTACATGAAGGCAACATGAACACCAAATAACTTGTTACTTTAAATTACTTAACCTAGAAAACATGGCTACATTTGCTTCAGATCATTTTGAAAAAAAAAATCACTTTAACGCAGTGCTGACCCCGTTTTGTAATATATTTTTTGAAGATTGTATTCCTATTTTTACATTTTAGCCAACCCTTACAGTTGGTCAAACTTGCTTTAGCTACAAGAATACTTCTTAATCGGCTGAGTTTGCTATATTTTAAAGGAGTCCCAATGATAATGTTACTACACATAAATGGAAAGCGCACATTCTGAAAAATTGCCAAGATATTCTATGCCAGAATTTGTATGGTCAGTATAAAAACATGCCTGTTATTGCTGTTCATTTTTGTGACCATAACCGTAAGAATGATACAAATACGATGTAAGTTGTGATTGCCTCCTATTGCTTATCAAATATTTAAACCAAATGACCTTAGCAGCAACCAGTGTATAGCGGCAGCAGCAGATCTCTTGCATATAGCTTAGCAATACTTCTTTTCCACTGGCCGCTCATAGCTGAGCCAGTGCAGGGCCACCTTGGTGTGGGTGGTTATCCAGTGGCTATTGGTTCTGTTGTGCTAGAACCAAACCATTATGTCCTGGCCTCACAAGATATCTGAACTTTGCTTGAGGGCAAGGCTTAACGCATTAACCTAGTTAGATGTCAGTTAATGTCGACGCAGTATCATAGTGTTGGCCACATGCTAATTTGTTCAATTAATCCATAATGAATTTAGTTTGATGGTAGCAACATGTCTCGGTTTCTGCTATGGAAAAAAAAAAACATCCTGGTGCCTACTGAGCCAAGCCAGGCTGGCTTCGCATTGCGAAAGATGGCGCGAATCGAGCGGCTTGTTGTCTGCAGGCGGAGGACCCCAGCCGGCCCAACGACGAGGGCATCACGGCGCTGCACAACGCGGTGTGCGCCGGGCACATGAACATCGTTCGCTTCCTCGTGCAGTTCGGCGTCAACGTCAATGCCGGAGACAGTGACGGATGGTGTGTGCGACCATTTACTCGGCACATTACACGAGATAGGGGTGGCTGGCATCTTGAGTGCATGTGGACACGAGATGAGATGACCTTGTCCTATCAGGATATTTATTTATTTATATTTGCCCTTCCCTGGCATTGATTAGGATGAAGTGGCCTTCCATAAGTCTCACTGAGCAGAGTGTACACTAGCTCCATGTGTTGGGGAATGGCCCGTAAAAAGAGATGTCATTGAACTGCATTTGAGATCCCTTCGAGTTACTTATTATTCTACACGCACTAGGGCTTGCAATGCGTCACATGTCCTGATATTAATTAACAAAATAGCAAAAAAAACTGTATTTGTGTTAATTCTCAATTGTAAATTGAACACAGTGAGTTGATGCACAATGCTGCTGCTGCATGGAGGTCCTTCGCACGTAGTGCATGAAAGTTATTTAAGCACATTTCACACTAACATATATGGTTTGATGATGGTTGTGAGCATAGACATTGGTGTACAATGCAGTGCTTACTATATACCTCGTATGCATTCCACCTCGCAGACAGTGTAGCCCCATAGCAGCATACAGCACTTCTTATGTGTGATGGCCACCTATTTCAGGACTTTACATAATCAGCCCTGCTTAGCTTGCAAGGTCAGTCAAAATCCGGTTCATTTAATGTACGTTGAACATATGCTTAATACTTGTTATTTGTTCGCGTTATCAATTTGGCGGTACCTGGAATTAATGATTGTGTTTAAACATAGTTACTCAACACCATCCCAAAGGCCCCAATATGTCAAGTGTTCAGGACACAAACAGCACTCTTGAAGTCATAGCAGATAAGAGCTAATGTGTTTGCTCAATTGAGCACGGTCACAGAGAGCTTGTGGAAAGATATGATGGGAGAGGAAATGTAAAAGTCGGGCGGAAGCAGAGAACAAGCCGGTGTTGTGACTACAGCGGAGGCGGGGGGAGGCTGCGGTTGAGCACACGGTACGGGCGAGCTCACGACAGTGGCGGTGACAGGGCCGTAGGTAATCATCGCGCCGCGTCGCGAACGGCTCCGTCTTTCTGCCGTGCCGGCCGCTCCCGCCGCAGGACCCCGCTGCACTGCGCCGCGTCGTGCAACAACACGCAGCTCTGCCGCTTCCTCGTGGAGACGGGCGCCGCTGTCTTCGCCGCCACGCAGAGCGACATGGAGACGGCGGCGGAGAAGTGCGACGAGATGGAGGAGGGCTACGAGCAGTGCTACCAGTTCCTCTACGGTGGGTGGCGCGGCGTACGATCGTCATCAGCCGCGATCGGTCCGCGACACGATTAAAGCCTCTTCTCCGCGTCGTCTCTTCCGCTGCGGTACTGCTGCACCTATCCGCTTCAGCCGCCACACATGAACTGAACTTGTCTTCTCCAGTTTGCGGCATTCTGCTGTGTTCACGGGGTCATGATCGGCATTTTACTCTTTGATGCCATTCCAGCACCAGTCTCATCTCTCATCTCATCTCATTATCTGAAACCGCTTAATCCTATATAGGGTCACGGTGAAGCCGAGCCTATCCCGGAAACATAGGGCGCAAGGCAGGGATACACCCGGCGACGGGACGCCAGTCCATCGCCGGGACCAGTCTCATCCATTGCCCTTCATCCCACCTCACGTGTTACCCTGCCCGTGCCTATTTTATTTACTTGTCATTCGGTGCGTTGGAGCGTAAACTCACTGCATTTACAATGCACTGGTGTGCTGAGATAGTGAATAATTGGCACGTTCTGTTCATGTGATAAACCTTACTAATTGGCTGTATCGAGTGGTGGAGGGTTTACGACACAATTTTTTGCGTGACCTAACTCAAAAAATGGATTTTGTCGATAACATTGGTCACGAAAGCCTTCGAATTAAAGTTGTCATGCTCTGATTTGGGGCGGCATGGTGGCCCAGTGGGTAGCGCTGTCGCCTCACAGCAAGAAGGTCCCGGGTTTGAATCTCGGCTCGGGTGCCTTTCTGTGTGGGAGTT
>JAZEWT010000010.1:3545229-3568927 GCA_036362905.1 Mordacia mordax | reverse complement strand
ATCTAGAGGGGAGCAGGGGGGGGCACACAGTGGTTGTGGTACAAGGTGGTGGCGCCCAGTGGACGAGGGTGCCGTGTGCGCCATGAAAGGGGTGGTGGGGGGGGTCGAAGTCAAAGCAGGGCACGAAGAACAGAGTCCAGGGATAATGGAGGCAGCTTGATGTTCAGAAGCCGGACTGCTTGGGGGAAGAAACCATTGCAGAGTCTGGCAGAGTTGCTCTTGATGCTGCGGGATCCTCTAACAGATGGGAGCGCGGTGAACAGTCTGAGAGGGGTGGGAAGAGTCAGCCTCAATGCTGGTGGCCTTGCGGAAGGACTGGGGGCTGAATACATCATACAGACAGTGGGAGAGAGGTGCCGATGATCCGCTCCGCTGTCCGCACAACTGTTTGGAGAGTAGCGTGATCGGAGGTGTGCCAGTTCCCTTACCAGACAGTAATGCAGCTGGTCAGGCCGCTCTCGATGGTGGCCCTGTAGAAGATTGTGAGGATGGGTGTTGGAAGGTGCACCTTCTTCAGCCGTCGTAGAAAGCACATGCGCTGCTGGGCTCTCTTGGACAGGGAACTCGTGTCGGGGGTCCAGGAGAGAGGTCATCTGCAATGTAAACACCAAGGAACTTACTTTAATTAATAGGCTTCCGTGACCAATACTAACAATGAAATTCATTTGGGGTTGTCACATGAACAGAAATATGCCAATTCCTTTACCATCTCAGCACAGCGGTGCTTGGATAGTAAAGGATTTGGCGTGCTTCTGTTCACGTGACAACCCCCTTACTGATCGGCCGTGTCTGGTGATGGAGGGATAAACGACACTATTTTATAACTGTTTTGCGTGACCTGACCCAAAAATTAATTTCATTGACGAAGGAACTCAGTGCTCTTCACTCGCTCCACTGTGGCACTGTCAATGCTGAGTGGGGAGTGATCAGTGCTGGACCTTCTGAAGTCTGCAATCATCTCTTTTGTCTGCCCAACGTTGAGAGACACATTGCTATCCTTGCACCAGTCTGCCAGCCGTTGCACCACCTCTCTGTACGATGTGTCTGTGCAATACTGAGAAATTATGAGAATCTTCATTAAATGTTAACGTGTATGTACGTCTCCCATCGCTCGGAATACACGTGCATTGTCTAATACGCCTCTTTACGATATGAAGCTATTGCTTTCACAATATTGAAATTGCCATTGAGAATAAGGTTCATTGGAAATAAGTGGGGTATCTATAAATTGATCAATCTGTGTGTGCATTGCAGGATATTTTGTGGCTTTTCAGTTTCACGTCAAAATGATTGAGCAGCACACGTTTCGTTTTGGACACGTCCGTCTGCCCCCTCCCTCCAGCAAGGCAGGCACCCAACCAACAAAATGTGAAAAAAAAGCATCGTGATGGTGTACTTTCTTTAGCGGCCTTCTCACGAGTGCTCCCCACGCAAACCTCATCTGGGTTTCCCTACGGTGCAGGCCCCCACCACGTGCTTCTCTCCACCGCGGGGCCCCACCCACACATGCCGGTTATCGTATGGCCAGCAAACTAGCCAGCCCGCCATATATTTTTTTTTGGAAAAGAGTCTTGTTATTATTTTTTTTGCACCGTCAGTTGTCGCACCAGTGAGATGCAGACAGTTCCAGTCACAATTCGAGCAGAAAGTAGCATCGTTTGTGGGATGACATCGCAGCAGCTCTGTTGAAGATACCTTGATATGCTTCTTTTCCGCTACACGAGATGGTGCAGCTTTTGAAATCCAATCTTGTGAGATATGCATTGCGTCTCGGCTAAATACACATTTTGTTTAGCACTCACGATTTACAGTATAGTAAAGTGTAACGGCCTGTTAACTCGCCATACAATTGAGCACTTTTGTTGATTATCTGTTATCGGTTGTGTATCTGTGTGGTTAATGGTTTATTGCCAACAAAGTATTTGTGCATAGATTATACGTAAGCAGTTTATGTTGCTTTGCATGCGAGTGGATAAAATGCTTTGTATTTAAAAACAGCTACTTCGCGCATGCATGCATGTGATTTAAAAAAACACATTCTGTTTCCTGGACTCCATAATCTAAACAATTGTACACTGTATTACATACTTTGTCGCCATCAGAAATGCATTTTGTAAATCATGCAAAGTTTATAGTATATTTAAATGGGTTTTTTCTCCTTGGAATATATTTTTGTTGTGTGTGTTTACAAAATTTCGGGTTAAAATAACCTTCTTTTGGACATGATGGCTGTAATATTTGTTCTTCATGGTGGACTCTTTAACACTGTGTGTTTCTCTCAACAGCTCTACCCACGGATTAAACCACGGCAGCGGAGTCTTGCCTGAAGAACCTCGAGGCTTTGGCCTAATCCTGAAATCTGGATATTCATCCGAAATGAGGCATTCACGTGGACGCTGTTCGCACAATTATGCCTCGCATGAAAGCAAGAGACCATCTGGCCTTTGTAATATTTTCATGAGAGTTCAAATGTGCTCTCGTTCAATAGCCTTTCTGATATTGCAGTAATACTGTGCTTATTTATGTGAATTGCATTTTGCATTTGTGTTCACGTGCAGCTGTGTGCTTCTTGATGTCTGCACGAATGTCCACGGCGCTTGGCTGGTGGTGGCGCTGTGTCATGCATGCCAGACTCTTCGTTACTGTTTTAATTGGGCACAGTCGTTTTGTTGCGTAAAGATGCACAAGTCAAGTCGACGTTTTGGAAAACGAACGTGCGTTTTTTTTATTATTATGTTATACAACATGTGACTGCCATGGTAGTGATTAGACCCCTTGACAATCTTGGTATTTAAATAGAGCGTATCTTGTCATCTCACGCTGTGAACTGCCCGTCAGGACACACATTTTTCAACAACGATTTGTAAATATGCTTCACTTTAGTACGATTCCAAGTGAGGTTTGTAATACCCCTTTGACGGTTTTTGTGCGGGCATGAAATATGTTCATGAACCATTATTCCCGTACTAATTTTTAATGGATCTGATTTAGCAAAAAAATATATACTGTAAGACGGTGTCTGAGAGGCTACAATCTACTTTGGCGTTTGGTTATTAATGATAACCACGTCATAATTTTTAAAAACTACTAGCCACTCCAACAGAGACCTTTATTTTCTTCTACACTTTATCTGTCGGGACTGGAAAAGTGTGCGTTTTGTAGCATACGTGTAATTAAGTGGATTTCTTTTGAAGTAAATTATCTTTACCGTCGTTTTCAGATTGTACATGTACATTCAATGTTACGTACAGTTATCGTTTAATACTGCGCATGACCTGTATACAGTATTAAATTTAATCTTTTGCTTCATTGTTTTACGAATTTACGGTGTTGCTGGTCGGTCACGTTTTGTTTTAAAATTGGGGATTGCTCTACGGCTATAGTGTAATGCGTTTGTAAACTTGGCGTCGTTTGATAGGCATGAGGAACCGAAAGAAAAACAACCCGTCTTGGTTTCGACTGCCCGGTGGTTTGTAGATTATTTGTCACAAAAAGTAGTCGCTTCGAAAGTTACAATAAACAATTTCTACGCCATGTGCGAGACGTTTATCTTTAATGCCACGGATGGTGCCACGATAGCCTGATGCATGTTTGCAAATTGCACTGCCGTAATTACCCACGACCCACTCCACTGCTCGAAGAAGGTGAAGGCGGTGGTGGTGTTGAATGTCACCGTATTCTTCGATAGTGTTACCTTCAGCAGCCATGCTGGGTGAGGGCCTTGTGATGCCGCCGCCGTTTTGTCACCGTCCCACGATGCAACAATCCACCTCGCTGCTGCTGATTGATTCATTAATCACTCCCATCTCCACAGTGGAGGCCTTTAGCTGCCGCTCTTTTGTTAGTTCCGAACACTCATTAATTGACCGCTAAAAATATGTAAGATACGTTATTTGGCAAATGTTGACGCCTGCTGACCACGTGGATGCCTTCTCTACTCCGCGTTTTTATCGCGCCTTAATTCTTTTTGAATGAATACCTCGATATTTAACAAATAATACGCACGTTCTAAGTTGTAAGCTTAAAATGATCAAATAGACAATCTTTGCAAAAGAAACAATGGCTGACGTTTTCGGAAATGGTCCTTCAGAGCAGAAGAGTTATTTCTCTTAAGTCATGGCCCTAAATATAATTGCATTTCTCGAGCGCTTTTCACCCGAGGGTTACAAAGCGCTGCACAGCTGCGGAGAGCGGCATGTCAACTGCGACATAAGAACAGCAAATTAACAACTAACGTTTTTTTGGGTATTTGTTTGTTACAAATCCGACCTTTGGAGAGAACGGCATGTCAACATCAGGACCGTTCAACTGAAAGCCAAATAGCAATACATTATAGTACATAAAATAAGCGACTAAAAATATAATTCAGCAAACAAGGAATGTTCCCGAGCAGGCGCAGGCGGGCAGCGAGCCATCATCACGGCACGACGAGAGTGAGTCGCATCAACAGCCGAGCCAGAGGACTTGAAAGCCAGACGGAACAAGTGAGTCTTGAGACGAGGTTTGAAGATGCCCAGGTACTCAGCTGATCGAATCTCCAATGGAAAGGCATTCCAGAGTCTGGGAGCAGCGCGCGAGAAGGCTCCGTCACCCATCGAATGGAGCAAGCCTGTACTGGAAGATCGAAGTCCTCGTGTTGAGGAGGGTGCCTGAAATAGGTTACGGATGTATGTCGGAGCAGCGGCAGTGAGGCTTGTAGGTGAGGAGGCGGATCTTGAATTCTATCCCGTATTTAACTTGTAATCAGTGGAGAGACATCAATTTTGGGGATATGTGATCATGAATGGGTGTGCGAGTGAGGACTCCAGCAGCCGCATTCTGCACGTTGGAGACGATCAGGTAGGCAGGGGTGCCGGGGAGTAGTGCATTGTAGTAATCGATTCGTGAGAAGATGAAGATGTGTATTAGATTCTCAGCATCAGCTTGTGACAGGATGTTGTGCAGTCTGGCTATATTTCTGAGATGGAAATAGGCTACCTTCGTCACCGTGTTGATGTGTGTCTCGAAGCTGAGTGAAGAATCAAGAGTCACACTTGGATTCCGGACTGCCTTAGGAACTTCAATGGTCTGGTCGTCAAGCATCAACTGGATAGGTTCAGCCTTGGACAATTGGTGCAGGGTTACGACAAGCAAAACTTCTGTTTTGTCGCCATTTAGTTGTAGAAAATTGAGTCAGGCCTTCACAATTGATACGACATGTAAAGACCAGACGCATTGATGGATGTCTTTGAGTGGATATCGATGTGGATGTCATTGGCATATCAATTGTAGCTGAAATTGAGGCCGCGCAGGATATGGCCAAGAGGTTGTAGGTAGATGCTGAAGGAGTCGGCCGAGAACTGAACCCTGGGGAACTCCAGATAAAACAGGATGGATCTCTGAGTTTTGTCGTCCGAGGCTGACGAACTACTTCCCGTTGGAGAGGTAGGAGCTCAGCCAATGCAGAGCAGAGCCAGAGACCCCAATACCCTCCAGTCGCTTAAGTAAGATTGGGTGGTCAACGGTTTCAAAGGCAGCGCTCAGTCCAGGAGGACAAACATACTTGTCAAGTCTTCATCAGCAGCGACGAGTCGGTCATTAACTACTTTTACCAGAGCAGTTTCAGTACTATGGCCGAATCTGAACCCAGATTGGAAGGGATTGAGGTCATTGTTGGGAACGTGTTTCTGGAGTTGCGTGGCTACAGCACGTTCAAGGACCATAGGAATGGTGGATTTGAGATGGGGCGATAATGATCAGGGATGCTGTAATCGAGGCCAGGTTTTTTCTTTAAGCAGAGCAGTAACAGCGGCACATTTGAACAGTGGGGGAACGATACCAGAGCGAAGTGGTTTATTAAAGACATTAGTGACAAAAGCGGCAAGGGATTTGAAATTTACCCGGATGCTAATGTGTATTGCTTTTGGTGTATGGTTGAGACTAGCATCAGATCGGCATCCAAAGGAGAAACATCACATAGGTGGGATGCAGTGATAATGGATTGACCGGGGCGCAGGTGCTGGATGACAAAAGGCTTGATTATTTTTTTTATTGAAGCAGTGCTAAAGAGTAATTTGATTTATTGCTTGTACGTGTTGTATCACTGCCAACGCGGAGCCCTTCAGCTGTTGAATAATTAGATAGGTCGATCCACTGCTGGATGAAGACTTCCCCGAGCTGTTTCCATTTCTCGGGCCATCAAATCAACGGTTTTTTTTTTAAATACGGTCCTGTACGTTCTTCATGACTTGGCAAATGGGGTGCATGGAAGAGAAGAGATTAGTTCATTAACGCGCGCACGTGTTTTATTGCTATTGCCCATTACCATGTAGTTTACTTGTAACTGCAGAACAGCCTCGATCCCCTAGGCTCGTTCTTCATCATTCACCACCTCTATCGCGCGCGTGGTTAAACGCATCTGAACGGTACAAAATGCACCCATCGTTCAAAACGATACAAAATGCACATATCGTTCAAAAATAGAAGCCTTCAAATGCACGTAACACCCCGTTACCGACATTCTTGCATCGCGTAATTTGCCAGCAGCTAATGATCCCCGATATCTGCCTCTCTTTTTTTAAATCATGCACAGCAAGCAAACTGCACGCGCATTCAGTCACGGCGGTGCAGACCGCTCCCCAGATTGACAGCTGCTCCTCCTACGCGTACTTAACACGAGTCATGAATCATTGAACAAAACACCTGCGACCGCCTCGCCGCCGTCGCCCGTTCTGGATAGAATATTCCCTCGACCGGGCAGGCACCAGCCTTTCTCGCTCATTCGCTCCGGGTGATGCACGCGTTACAATTATTGGTCTTGTCACTGCCTAAGGCGAGCGTTGCCAATTTGATTGCAAAAAAAAAACGAACGGATACATTTTAACGATAACCTAGTAGGGTATTTATCTCGGAGCCACGCTGTCATATGAACCTTTTTTTTTCAGTTGGGCCATGCCTTGTTTTTTTACTGTGAGATCTCTTTCACCCGATTAATGAGTTTCCATACAAGTGGGAGAAAACCGCTGCACCCAGAGAAGCCCCACGCCACGCGAGAGGGCAACATTGTATTCCCTTACAGATGGAAACAGATGGCGATTAGCCAACTGGGCACCGCTGCGTTTTACTTTCCAAAAAGCCTTGGTTTATGTATAAACTCACCGAGAGAAAGGACTGTACGTGTATCTGGCAAAACCTCGTATTTTGAGGGACGTGATCCATAAAAACGTACAGATTTACCAGGACATCTGCCTCAAAACTAATAATGAGGACGATCCTGAGAAAAAAAACATGACAGGTGGTCATATCCGTCCCTGCGTTCAAGTGCGTGATTAAGCGGGCGTCGGCACGGACTGGAGAAGAGGTGGACCGATGTGGCACAAGGAGGGCCTGGAGCTGAGCGGACTCGCTGAAGACTGGTACCAGCGGTGTCAAGATCGAGATCGACCTCTGTGGAGGAGGATCGCAAAGGACGCTACTGGGCAATTGGAAGCAGTCGCCCTCGTACAACAACGGAGAGCGTCGCTCACAACAATATGCGGTGTACCGGGCGGCTAAAACACAGCAAGTTGGCGAAGTAGGGAGCATAGGTGGTGCATCTGCCAGTCATGTCAGTCAGGCAACCTTCTGTCGGCGAGCCTTCGACACTTCACGTGGCCTCAACGTGCACCTGGCCTGGCACCGGCGCCGTGGTGTCGTCACCGCCACTTGGTGGCGAGTGGAGAATGTTGTCGTTTAGCATGAGCCTTTGTATTTTGGTATATGTTTTGCTAGAGGCGTCTATTACTCAGTAAACGTGTGTGTTTGTTTGCGCACTCGCCCTTTATATGTGCCATCAGGGGTGTCCACCTTTTGCAGAGAAACTGCGGACATATCCTTTAGTTAGCCCCGGGCTGTCATAACTGTGCAGTCGACTGATACATTTCGACACAATACCGGTATCGAATCACAGTTTAAAATCAATTCCTGTCACCCGATCACACAAGCCAGTTGCGGGCTAAGTGGCAACCGGAGTGCTTGCTAACAGCACTTGCCCTACCAACGGCGTGTAGGCTATACTGACCACCTTTGTCTTTTTTCCCTCGACTCGATCTGCCGCATTGCAACACGAATCGTGTGCAGTAGGTGTCGCATGACAGACCTCGCTTTTCCCCTTCCTTCCTTCCTTTGCAGCGGTGTTTGCGGAGAAGCAGCTTCTCCATAGCAGCGGATCCTTAGGCCACCGCTGCGGCGCACCTCTCGTCCTGTCCGAACCATCTCTCTGTCCGTCCGCTTGTCGTCTCTCTCCGCCTGTCTCTCTGCTCTCTTCCCCGTCTGTCCGGAGCGTGCAAACACAAGCAGACGCCATGGACATGGAGCGTAAGTTTTGTGAAAGAGCGTCGCTCATCGCATCACTCACCATTGCTCCCCTGCTCACGCCCGCCGGGCATGGGTTAGAGAGGAATAGCAATTAATTTATTTGCGATGTCTCGTTTACGTCTTCCGTGTTCCGTGCGTTATGTGTGTTCGCTGTCGTTGTTATTATGATGCTCATTCGCGAGCCCGTGAGTCAAACCCATCTCACGGCTGCATCTTGCGCGCTCGCAAAGGGATTGGATCGCTGTCATCCGAATCCGGGGCAGGGGCGTTGTCTGGACCGACCCCTCTCGCTCGCTCCTGCATTACCTTCGCTCGCATTCGCCTGGAAACCAACACTCGACGTAATTGACGCGCAATCTAAAATATGACCCCCATTCAGTCCATTTTAATCGCGCAATGGAGGGACGTGATTAAGTGATTGCTTTGGACGGGAATGTAGAGTCTCGACTGTACAAGCCTTTTGTCAGTCCACTGCTGGATGAGATTTGTGTGGGCGCTCTTTTACTATACGTCACGCTGCTCAGTGCGAGTTGCTGAAGGCATAGGATTTGGGGAGCATAGAAGTACAGTTCTGTATACGGAAGAATAATTCATTGTGCTGCACTGCCCCATCACCACGTTGCCCCGGATGTCTGGCAGCAGCCAATAGGCAAACCTGATTGTGCATGATGGTCACCAAGCCACCCACTACTCCACGCTGCTCGGCTAGAGCTGGTCGCGTAGTGGACAATGCGGTGGTGCGGTGGTAGAACTGATGTTGGTTTTCACGGTTCGATAAATGAGAATTGCTCTCCGAAGCTCCATCCTCGGAATAGCCGCGTCGAGCGCTCCCCCTCTCTGCTCTTGCGACGCTTCGCCTCCCACGTTGAGGGCATCTTCAGGTGGCCTGACATGTGGTGGTGCGCTTCGAGAGCGCTTCTCTCAGATTTGACAAGTTTCACAACTCCCCCGCCTCTGCCCACTCAGCAGTTTACATACAGGTGCCCACCTCTGTCGATTGGCAGGTCGACTGTGGTTGGGGTGAAGTGTGGGTACTCTCAACTCTTGCAGGGTGTATTGCCAGCATGGAAGAATAGGCCAAATAACCTCCAGAAGGGCTCGAGCTTCTAACAGTGAATGACCTTCTACCAGCATTGGCATGAGAAAGTGATTGCAGGGCTGCGCTTCTTTCCATTTTAATTCACAATTTTGGATTTGGGTTATGTACGGGCGGCACGGTGGCTCAGTGGTTAGCGCTGTCGCCTCACAGCAAGAAGAGCCCGGGTTCGAATCTCGGCTCGGGTGCCTTTCTGTGTGGAGTTTGCATGTTCTCCCCGTGTCCGCGTGGGTTTTTGCCGGGCACTCCGGTTTCCTCCCACAGTCCAAAAAACATGCTGCTGCATAGGTTAATTGGCTTGCAGACAAAATTGCCCGCAGTGCCCGGTGATGGACTGGCGTCCCATCGTGGGTGTATCCCTGCCTTGCGCCCTGTGTCTGCCGGGCCAGTCCATCACCGGGTACTCTGGGCAATTTAGTCTGCAAGCCAATTAACCGATGCAGCAGCATGCTTTTTGGACTGTGGGAGCAAACCGGAGTGCCCGGAGAAAACCCACGTGGACACGGGGAGAGAACATGCAAACTCCACGCAGAAAGGCACCCGAGCTGAGATTCGAACCTTCTTGTTGCGAGGCGACAGCGCTACCCACTGGGCCACCTTGCCGCCCGCGTCTGTATATGGTGGATGTATTTCCTTTTCGAGAATAAATGATGAAGATGAGTCAGTATTCTCCCTCGGCAGCCGACGTTGCGTTGGCTGGGTCATATTACGCGCATGCCCAGTCACCAATCAGGATTTTAAGCTGAATGGACTGGTACTGACCGTGACAAAATTGGCAGCTACGAAGGAGGCTTCTCGTGAAGAATGCTACCGGGTAGTTTGAGGCATTCATCCCTCCAATAACCGACGTCGGGCAGAGGAGAGGCACAACAACGAGTAGCGTGCCAGGCAGCTAAATTGAGCGAGGTAGCACAACGGGGAGCACAGGCGGTGCGTATGCCGGTCATCTTAATCAGTCAACTCATAGCCCCATAACAGTTACTTCTGTCTGAGGAGCGGACATAGGATAGTAATGAGGATTGGTGGTATGTGATCCTGAACTTGAAGCTTTTATATAGGGCCCTGCATTAGTGATAATAAATACACACTCAGGCCTATATCGATGAAACGATTTTTGGAGGCTTCAAAATTGGGGGGAGGGGGAAGGGGGGCAACACCACGCCACCCCTCCCCCCCATATACCAGCATCTGAGTACAGGTACTTCTTGTCTGGCACATGCATCCAAGGGCTTCCTGGGCACCTTCTGAAGCCCCCTCTGGAAAAGCTGCCCGAATTTAACACCTCTTCTCTGCGGGCCTGGTTGTCTCCGGTCGTTCCATTGTTCAAGGCAAGAGCCGTTGTGAAGCTGTTCACTCAGCCACATCGTCAGCTGTTGTTACCTCTTTAAACGACCGCTGCGGACGGTTTGCCGTCCATTTGCGGTGGTATTCGATGCCATTGCTGACGCCAACCTTCTTTATTCGGAGAGTCTTCGGATCGCAATGCGTTTGGAACCTCCCCAAAGACCTGTTCACGAAGGGAAACCCTACGAGGCTTGCTAGACTCCAGGTGGCATAGCTTGCAGGTTCATTGGAACACACAACCCCCCCCCTCCTGCTGTATGCGGTCTCCTTTGATATTGCTAATTGTTACGTTTTGCATTAAGGTTGTTAGATGGAGTAGCGTAGTGAGTCCTCCAGTGCTCAGTATATCATTGCATAAAACTACGACGTTTGTGTTCTACTCTTATGTCTCATCTCATCTCATTGTCAGAAAACACTTAGTCCTGAACAGGGTCGCGGTGAGCCAGAGCCTATACCGGCAGACACAGGGCGCAAGGCAGGGATATACCCACGATGGGACGCCAATCCATCACTGGACACTGAGGGGCAATTTAGTCTGCGAGCCAATTAACCTATGCAGCAGCATGTCTTTTGGACTGTGGGAGGAAACCGGAGTGTCCGGCGAAAATCCACGCGGACACGGGGAGAGAACATGCAAACTCCACACAGAAAGGCACCCGAACCGAGATTCGAACCGGGGACCTTCTTGCTGTGAGGCGACAGCGCTACCCACTGGGCCACCGTGCCGCCCTACTCTAATGTAACAACTGCATAATATGTTAGCAATATATATTTAGTCAGTCAGTATCAGTTCCCGCTTAATCTTGTACAGGGTCGTGGGGAGGGCCGGAGCCTATTCTATACCTAGGATGTGACGCCAGTACATCGCAGGGCACTTTTCGAAGTAATTTACTCAGCAGGCAAATTAACCAAGACAGCAGCGTGTCTTTAGATAGTGGGAAGAAACCGGAGTACCCGACAAAAACCCAGTAATAAATAATATGCAATTTTATTCAACAAGCAGTTACATTTTCATCCAATCCATCAACGCCTTGATCCTTTTGATGCTCGTAAAATTATTTATAATTACTGTGGGCAAATTACAGGTAATGAAAAAGTACATAGAATGCAATTCCAGGTGCTTCACGCAAAACAAGTTTCTCATGTTCTCTTGTACCTCCGATTTGCATGTTAACGGAAATACCTTAAATGTTTCCTTTCATCCAGTTAATGATAACCCTATCTATTACTGCACACGTGCACACCATGGCTTTAATTGGCGCTGTTGCAGTCGGCATTATATACAGGTCATCGTCAAGATCAGCTAGGATTAACTCCACTGCCTAATTTCATTCATGAGCAGTACGCCGCTTAATCCTGTAGAGGGTCACGGTGAGTCGGGCTATGCCGGGGATGGGACGCCAGTCCATCCGAGGGTGCCGGCGGCAGTTTAGTCAGGCCAATTAATCGAGGCAGCAGAATGTTTTCGGACTGTGGCAGGAAACCGTCAGAGCTGGTGAAACCCCACGTCGACACTGGGAGAGCATGCAAACTCCAAACAGAAAAGCGCGAGCTGGGAATCGAATCCGGAGCCTTATTGCTGTGAGGTGGCAGCGCTACTTACTGCGTGACGAGGACCTGTTCAAGCTGTCACCTTCATCTCGCTCCTGCCGCAATCGAGATGACCTGAGCGCGCCACATCCCTGGTGGACGTTTTTTCGAGCGTTTCCCTTTTTACTGCCATTCATTCACGTCTTCTGACCACAAGCCATCGTCCCTCCCAGAGACGTGTCTTGTCCAAAGCCACGTGCTTTTCTTGACATGGAGATGGACAGGCCTGAAATTACAATGAGCAACTCGCAGAATGCAATGCCCTCACCCTGTGTTATTAAATGGCTTTAGAAATTAACATTGCAGAACGACCGCTGAGGTTCAATCGTTTGGTTCCTCGGTGATATATTTCTTCAAAAGTGCTCAGATAAAGGTGTTGATTGCATGGCAGTTCAATATACATTTAAATACTGCAAAATGTAAATACTGCATTTAAAATTAGGTTGGTTTCTTTTTGAACGCATTGATTATTAGTCTGCGATCATCAACTGGCTGCTGCTGATAACCTGATTTAATCACATTGTCATCATCTGTAACTTTGTCAATCGACTCGTGGATCAGGGCGGCGCGGTGGCCCAGTGGTTAGCGCTGTCGCCTCACAGCAAGAAGGTCCCGGGTTCGAATCTCTCGGCTCGGGTGCCTTTCTGTGTGGAGTTTGCATGCTCTCCCAATGTCCGCGTGGGTTTTCGCCGGGCACTCCGGTTTCCTCCCACAGTCCAAAAAGCATGCTGCTACATAGGTTGATTGGCTCGCAGGCTAAATTGCTCCGCAGTGCCCGGCGATGGACTGGCGTCCCATCGTCGGTATATCCTTGCCTTGCGCCCTGTGTCTGCCGGGATAGGCTCCGGCTTCACCGTGACCCTGTATAGGACTAAGCGGTTTCAGACAATGAGATGAGAGATGAGACTAGTGGATCAATTACCTCCCAAAACTGCAGCCATCTCTCACAACCCTCGGGTGGCTCCTTCTCCGCCTCGAGACGATTCGATGACTTGGCTGAATCCCGGATTAAAACACCAGACTTCAGCAGTGCCTGCTCAGCACTCCGGCCGCCGCCGACCTCCGACCCACTCATGCCAGAGTACAGAGTGAATTTTTTAGTTCCGCAAATTCTCTCGCACTCGCAGTGACGCCTCAAGCCATCGTGCTGCTCTCCGTGTCCGGCGGAGCCCTCCTGCTCCTAGTCCTCCTCGTGCTATTTCTGGACAAGAGGCTCTGCTTCTCGTCCATGGGGCGTCCGCCCTGCCTCAAGGAGCGCGAGCCCCGCACGCAGAAGCGACTGCTCTCCCAGGCGGGCGGAGACGGGCACAGCCTGGGTGAGATCCGTTCGCCGACTGGCCCAATCGTTCAATTGCTCACTCGCTCAATAAACTGACTCTCTCACGGGATCACCGATTTGATCGCTCACCGGATCGCCCATTCGCTTGCTCACCTGCTGGCTTGCTCATTAGATTAATTGCTCGATCTCCCACTCGCTCGATCGCTGTGTGTATTTAAAAAAAAAAACTCCCTGAAATGTCATTGTTGCCGATTTGACGTTTGTGGAGTGGGAGACGGACCTGCGAGCCCAGATGCAGGATGGCACTAAGTCATGGACAAAGCCTGACTGGGAGAGGTAGCATGTGCATATTTTCTGCTCTCCTTTTCATTGTTTCAGTTATTAGAATTGACATGTGCAGTACCTTGATTCCAATATTTCTTAACGTGCACAAAAGTATTATTGTAAGATATGATGCAATTATTATTATTATATTAGTGAGCGTCGAATACTGCCGTGGTCGCAATTGTGTTGTGTCTATACTGGTGGTTGTTGAATTCTGCTGTGGTCGTAATTTGTGTTGAGCGACTAAAAGCGAGTTCTCCTAATGTCGTAATTATCGCCGTTTTTAATGGCTGAGAGGGCTCGATTAGACATATGAACACCACTAATTCACATTTGAGATTCGGATGTGTGGCAAAGAGTGTCTATTCTTCGCCAAGGAGGGCTGCGTGTGGGCTAGAGTTGATTATGCAAATTTATATATTGAGTGAGACTATCATGGGATTTATCACTCTTACTTACGTACCTTGGTTAGAACCCAAGCTTGTCAAAGTAGTTGCTATGTGCATCGTTACCTTTTTATCGGCAAGCGTGACAGCAAGTGAGAGCATTATTTGCATGAAAACATACTCTTGGGATTCGATCATGGCAATAAATGGAGTGAGTTTTTTTTTGTTATAGGAAATCATAAAGGCTAGGGCATGGCATTTGGAAATGTGAAATTATTGCCAATAATGGAAAAGGGGTATAGTAGGATGTCAGGATATATGACATTATGGACAATAATGAGTGGGCGTGGTGAAATGGGGAAATATGAAATTACGGACAGTAATATTTGCATTCATAAAGCGCATTTCACTCGAGGGTCTCAAAGCGCTGCAAAGCGCTATGGAGAGACTGACATGTCAAAAATATAAGGATAGATCAATTAAGTAAAATAGTTTACTATAAATTAATAAAATGAAAATATATAATTGTTCAAACAAATACAGGAAAGAAGTGTTCCTGAGCAGACACAGGTCAACAGGGTGCTATCATTCAAGCACACAGCAGTGAGCAGCATCAACAGTCATAGCCAAAGGATTTCAAGGCCTTAGTGAGTCTTGAGATGTAATATGAAAAAGTCCTGGGACTCAGCTGACCGAATTCCCCATGGAAGGGAGTTCCAGAGTCTAGGAGCAGCGCACGATAAGGCTCTGTCAACCATCGAACAGAGGCGCGATCTGGGCACATGCAGCAAAGCACTCAATCGTTCATTGGCGCACTCACTCCTAATACGAACACAATTTATAACGCGCCGCGCAAATTTCGCACCTAGTCATGGACGAGACACGAATATATTGGGGCGAGGAAACCACAGATAGGGGGGGGGTCAGCCAGGCGGACAGCTGGTGCCAACCCAACAGATGTTATCGGCCAATTCACGAATAATTGTGGTTTCTAATTATGGGAGGAAACCAGAGAACCTTTGAGGAAACCCACGCAGAACAGGGGCAGAACACACAAACCCCACACAGGAAGGCGGCGAGGCAGGAATCATATCGCCTCGGGTAGGACTTTCCTCCTGTGAGGTACAGATGTTGCTCTCGTTTGCACACTCACGTTTTCATTCACACACTCGTGTGCTCTCTCAATGAATATCTTGTTCGCTCACTCACAACCAACGTCGTGAGGCTTTTTATTTTTCCAGAATTTTCCAAAAGCAGCACTCGAATTCATAGCCTAGTAATACAAAACGAGTTGGGTGAGTCTGTAAGAACAGACCTTTGAAGGTCGGATGTGTTGACTTGAAGGTCAGGTCTAGCCTCAAGACCTTCATTTAATCTTCTGGCCATAGCGGTTTATCTCCCCCTCTCAATAAAATGCACAGTGGCTTGAAATGCGGTCGTATTTAGACCATACATAAATCCAGATGGTATTGCATTGTGACTGCGTGACAACCTCTCACTTGAGATTTGAGTGCAGCCCCAGCCACCGTAGCCACAGAGAGGAGCTGCCTGTGAATCAGAGGTCACGCAAGAGGCCACAGCTGTTCATTAGAGGATCACTTGGGTACTGGCGTTTAGTATCTAGCAGACCTGGAGTCAATTACTATGTTAACTAAAAATTCCAATTACATTGTAATTGCAGTTCATTACGATTGATGCAGTTATAATTGACCCCGGGTGCGGGGTCTAGGTATCCCAGAGGTGGCCCGGTAGTTTGGTGGTCAGAGTGCTGAGATAGCACCACCGTTGAAAATTCTGGGTTCGAGTCCCGTTCTCAGCTGGTGCTGCATAAACCGAGTACTCAAGTGTATTTGATTGTCTCATCCAAATCACGAATGAATGCGGAAGAATACTTCTGTTTCTGCACTAAATATACATACAGTCCAGTCCCTGACAATTGAAAACACCAGTCTGTGTATTATTTGACAAGCAATACTTTCACGTGGCAGGGCAAGATGGGAAAGTGTGTGATTGAAAGGATCTCCAAAATTAATTCCATAACATCAGCTTCCGTGGACACTTTAATAAATCCGATTGGTCAATATTCGAATGCAACATTTTGACACTGCAATATTGGACGACTGGTAGAATGTATTATTATTAATGCACGTGGAATGTATTTGTTTATTAGAAATGCGCGTGTGTGTGATGATGATGATGATGAGAGTCGCCGCGGATAAGGGCGTCTGCCGAAGAATAATTATTAATAATAACAATGACAATGCTGCGGGGAAACTACAAACGTACTCATCTCTGGCCATGTGCGCCCCCCCACTCTGTCCGTTTCAAGTCTCCTCGCAGGCGGACTCTTCTGACAGCGAGACCGAGGGCGCGGCCACGTCGAGCACTGCTGCCATCGGTCCCGGGGTGATCGAGGACGACAAAGACACGGAGAGCGAGAAACCGGCGAGGCCCAACGCCGTGTAGTGGCCGCGTACGCGCGGCCTGGATGTGTGCACGCGTTGCGTTCATATCGTTGACCAAGATACTGGCCGAGTGCCGTTTATCCGCGGCGCGACTCATTCGAGGTGCGGGGAAAACCTTGCCGGTAGCGGGGTGTTGTTAATTTTCCTTTTTCTTTGAAAAGGAAAATACATCGTGTATGCGTTTGAACTTGAAAGCGTTTCATTAGCAGACGACCGTCAGCTGGGAAGCAATTCATTTAGATGTTAGCAAACAGTTCCATTTGCTCTGGATTGTTTCCGATAGTTGTGGACGACAATTTTAATTTGGTGGCTCCTCAACAGAATATAAATTACTAATACCAGCTAAACTTTACATTAAAGTTAGATCACTGGATCAACATCCCCCCCTCCCCTCAAACCTATTCTCCTACAAATAAGGGAAATATGGTCGGAGAATATGGGAGGAAGCCTGCGCAGATGGAAGCACAGTGGTAAACAAAACCGAAAGAGCTTGAATTACATTGGCTCCAGGGTCCATCGCGTGTGATCTGTTCCGTGTCGTGTTTGTGTGGAATAACCACGTGTTAAGCGAGGTGCACCGCAGCACCCGGCACGGAGTCTTCGCGGGTGGAATCTGGAGTCAGCACCAAGGACAGCGCGTGGCATGTTAAAGGTAAATACCGTGCTGTGTGCGGGGAATGCACTACAGAGTACAGCACGTTGTGCGGTAGTTTTTATTCGAGCCACTCTGCATTGTTACGCACGCCCGTGGGCAAATTGCCAATGCCGTGGTCACGCGAAGCTCTGTTCCGCGTTTTGAATTCCTCAACCGCGCAGGTCTGTGCAGTGCATCGCAGGGAGGGTCGCGTGTCCCGTGTTTTCCTCTATAATAATAATAATAACAATTGCATTTATAGAACGCTTTTCGCCCGAGGGTCACAAAGCGCTGCACAGATCTGCGTCAACAACAATGACAGAGAACGGAAACTCAGCAACAATAACGTTTTTGTTTTTGTTTTTTTTTACAAATCCGAGCTGTGGAGAGAACGCCACGTCAACAACAACATCAGAACAGTTTAACTGAAAGTCAAACAGTAGCGATAAATGATCCACGGACAGCCCAGCGCAAACCACCACGGATAAACGGAGCTCTGCGCTACTGGACTCTTACATGGCCATGCATTCACCTGGGGCTATGTTGCACTGGCAGCTTGAATGGTTGGTCTTGCATCCCCTACACACGTGCCGCATGCAGTCACACACCCTTGTGAACGACGCCAAAAGTATGCAGCCATGCATATTACTTCAGTCACTTTCCAATGTGTTCACGTTTACCTGTCGCACTTTGCCTGCTTATGTTTACCTGCTGTGTTGTTGCTGTTACCTTTCTGCCTGAGATAAAGAATCTCATACATTGAGCCGTGAAAAGCTACATCAGTGCTTTGCTATCTCGTGTCTGCAGTAAACGGTTATCTGCGGTAATGAGCGAAATGGGAGAGAAGGCCCAGATAACACAGAGTACAAATATAACGCAATGCAAGGTAGGACATGAACTTTGTTTTTGCCCATTTATGGAGATGGGGTTCAACTGCGGCGTGCACTGTGATTGTTGTTTTGCCTTGTTGTATCGTTGGTCACCAAGCCACGAGCAAGTTTCAGTTGTTCTTGGTCGGATTTCTATTATTCACCGCTGTACTTTGTTTTGTAAGGTTTTTTTGGTGACCAAGCGTCATGCTTGAATGGTCCATTTCAGTTCTCACCTGGTCAATAATATTAACAATGTAAAAAATAAAAACTTGAAACTAACACCCTTACAGTTACGCCAGGGGTGAGAGGCATGGATGAAAATTTCGTACCTTATCGTATTTATTGTCTATCCCTTTTCTCGCAATCATGGTTAAATACAAGGCCGGGTAATGTAGACAGGAATTATGGAGAATGGCACAGCAGATCCACAATGCTGATAGATCGAAACTTAATTATATTCTTATGCAAGGAAGCACAGCATTGTCAGGTTTTTCGTTATTTTATTACTTACTAAACGAGCCTGACATCAGGTCAGCAAAACGTTTAAAATGTCTAATTCTGGAAACTTCTTCCATCACCCTCTAAGTTAAGCCACGTAAATATATATATACACGCTATATGCTAAGGCACCTTTACACTTTGAATTGGAAAATTGAAAGTTCATGGCCTTTAATTAAAAGTTTCCTTTGAAATGGCGATTGCATACCAAAGCTGTTCTTCCCTTTGAAAGTTAATTATTTGAACGTTTAACTGCAGAATTGGGATACTATAACTTGGGAGATTAACAAGTCGTTAAATAGCTCTCTGGTCTCTATAAGAATAGTATAATGTAATGTACGCTCGTTGTATTAAGACTATACAATCTGTCGCATGCCCAAATGTCACGCATACTCATGAACGAGACCTGGATACGGAGACGCGAGGAAACCGCAGAGGCAGGGGAAGGCAGCTACGCAGACAGCCGGTGCCAACATTTTCCAGACACTACGTCCCATAATGATGGTATTGGCCAATTAATTATTTAGTCTTTTTTTTTTATATGGAAGCAAACGAGAGAATCCGGAGGGAACTCACGCAGACTTGTTCGCTCGAGGCGGGAATTGAACTGCCTCAGGCAAGACTCTTATTCTTTGAGTTATAGATGTAACCACCGCACCACCCTGCCGGATTAAAATTGTACCACGGAATGGCCAATGGCAGTGCCAGACATAAGCAAAGCAAGTAAATACCTACGGACCCAAGTAGCGCATGGGTCCGTGGCTTCATAAAAACATGATGGGTGCGTCAACTATTCGCTCAAACGCAACTTCTAACAAGTCTAACAAATCAATGATCATACGAATATGCATGTCTTCATAAAAAAGAAGAGGCTTCAATTTTTCTAACACTAATAGTGTTAAGTCGGCGATGGACTGGCGTCGCATCGTCGGTATATCCTTGCCTTGCGCCGTGTGTCTGCCGGGATAGGCTCCGTGCTCACCGTGACCCTGTATAGGACTAAGCGGTTTCAGACAATGAGATGAGATGAGATAGTGTTAAGTTCTTAAGGACACCAAGATTGACACTTTTTGCAAAGTGTCAAATTTGCCCAAAACTCACACGTTTTGCGGTGAAGACTGCGAAAAGCATGCTTTCATCATATATGCATTGTCCTTGAAACTGATTGGCCCGCGTCAGAGACAGCTTCCTTTTCAGCCTTGTCTAAAACATTGGCTAGCTACGTGTCTATTTCTAAAACATCGGCTAGCATTGGGACGAGGTTAAAGAGGAAGCTGTCTCTGATGCGGACCAATCAGTTTCAAGGACAGTGCATATATTATCAAAGCATTTTGGTTGCGGTCTTCACCACAAACGTGTGTGGTTTTTGCAAACTTGACACTTTAAGAAAAGTGTCCATTTGGTGTTTTTTTTTAAGAACTTTACACTATTATTTCCAGAAAAATGGGCAAAGCCTCTTCTTTTGACAACTCTATACTGGCAAAAAGGATCCATGTCTTTATTGTCTACATGTCGTATTTTACTGCATGTCTATTTTTGTCTACACATTTTACAGTAGCTCTGTCTTCAAGAACGTATGAATTGACAGTGAGGCACTTCCAAAAAACTATACACGTTTCTGATTGCATCCCCAAATGAGCCAGTGATAGTGCACGCTTAGTTCACTAGGAGCAGCACGAAATTTTAATTCGAACTCATCTGGTTTTTTTGGAAATAAATATAGGCGTATGTGAAATGAATTCAGTACAGTCTGGTAGGGCATACCGGTAAGAAAACGGATGAAGCATTGGGTGCAGTACACGGAGGAAGGTGCATTATGATACGACCGGAGTGGCAAGAAATCTGAGTGACTTTCACCCCTTGAAATCAGGTCACAGGGAAGACAACATGATGATTGCGATTCTGAGGGGAGACGTCTAATTCGTGAAATGAAATAGAATAGCAAGTGCCAAATTATTGCACGCTTTCCAGGCGTCGAGCGTATAATGTTAACATCGCCGTACGTAACAGCAGCCCGTTAAAATCCATAAGTGATGCGGACAAGAGAACCTGATTGAAAATCAATGCACAGGTTTTTGAAATGTCATCACGCTATTATTACGAGCGCTGCGACACAGTATATGCATTGTGAATACGATAGGTCAAACGGGCCAACAAACTAATACATGTTACTCCACGGAAAGTCTATTGACTTTTTGCAAAATGTAATTTGTGAAATATTACTTTGCAAAACATTTCTGCGAGAGATTGCAAATGCGCTTCGGGGCCTGTTTAAACTGCAATTACTTGCCGCCTGACATGGCTGACGTTTCGAGGCTTTTGGTGAAAAAAGTACCGAATTGTATATAAAAAAATAACTTTAAGAGAATCTTCACGACGTGGTTCATGGTTGCATTGCAGTATTCTTTGACGTTTGGCCTCACACGGCGGGTGCTTATCCAACAATTGAAGGGCAGTGAATTTCAGAAGATGAATTGAAAGCCACTCCATAATTTTGATGGCATGCATTGCCAATAAGGGCCATTTGTTACTCAAAAAAACCTGTTGGCTTTGCTCATTTGTGCCGCTGCACTCCTGCCATCGCCGCAGAATCACCAAATAATATCTGAGTCGTTTTGCAAGACGGATGTTACGCGGAATGCACTTTATCCGATCGGCTGGTGGTATTTCGGTGCACGCTAATGCAATAATAATTATTTTTTTAATTTGCTTGATTATCGTATTTTATATTAAGTTCAGAACGTGTCTAAACATTATTACATGGGGGGGGGGGGCGTGCCATTAATATGTCTGGACATGAACGGGTAGTGGGCGTGTGGTTCCTGTTTTGCACTTGCTCTGAAATTTGGGAAAATGTCAGTAATTTGTCAGCACTAAGTCGCCAGGGCGAGCGGATCGACACATTTTCGGTGTCCCGCTCGCGGAGATGTAGAGAAAACGTTTTCGATCCTCTTCATTTTGTACAAAACACTTGCTGGCGCGTTGTGTGCGCACATCGATTGCCATGGATTGCACATGCAGACGCGTCGCCTTGTAATGATATGATGTTCAATTACCTAAACCGGCTGAATGATCGATCAGTGAGTCTCGCTGATTTTGTTGAGAAATAACACTTCCTGCAACCAATTGTGTCCGCACTGCCCACCGTGGTACGCCATTCCATATTTACCAACGCTGTTAACTAACGTCGCGCTCTGTGGCAAGTATCGTGGCTTTGCTCTCCAAACGCAAGAGAATGATCTTGTTTTGTGTTGTGGGTTTGCTCTCCAAACACACTGGTATGCTGAAGAACCGTAGTCATAAATTGGCACATTCTGGCCACGTGATAAAAATCTAATTGGCTGTGTTGGGTGCAGAAGGGTTTACTATACTTCCATGTGACCTGACTAAAAAACCACTTTATTATGCATTTTTTTTCATTCAAATGCTAAGTTTGGTACATAACGATGCGTCAATGCGTTATAATTCACTATTATCCCGGTAATGCGCGCGCTGAACCATTTGTGTAAATTGGTTATTTTCGACTGGTAAATGCATTGTAATGTACGGCATTTAAAATTGCTTGTGACCCATGCAGCTACTGCGAACAGGAAAAAACTGAACACATTCGTGAGAAGCACTGTGGTCTGAAAATGAAAATACAAATTAGCAACGTTTCGGAGATTTGCTCATCTTCATAGCGTTATTTACGAATGAGAAGTGTTTCGTCAATACGGTCTCGATTAGGACAGAGCAGATTGCAGGGTAAGCAAGCTAAGGTGTACTTTGTTGGGCAGTCAACGGTGGGCTTCATTAAACATCTGGCTTTAAGACAAATCGACAGTACGTAACTACAAGTATGGCGACATGTGATCTATAGCCTACATTATATAACGCTGTGCGCTATTTTTCGAGGGATGAAAGCATGCGTATGCGTGTCGTGTTCGTGCATGTAATAGATGGTTACAGCCGATCCAAGCTACACGTAAAGCGAAACCTTGCCATTGTTCCACATCCACATCGAGTAGCGATGCGAAGCAACACATGCACTCTGCCGCACGCGTTCATCATAATAAACATCGCCCCCATCGCCTGCGCCCTGTCTTTGTGAGTGCCGGTGGAGCGGTGGCGCAGTGGTTCGCACAAACATCAGCAGCCGCGCATTGTGTCCTCGCCGACCCACCAAGCAGCAATGGTCAGCGTGGGGAAGTATGGTCAAACAACCTCCACGACCAACAGGGAAAGTGAGGAGGCAGGCATTCGTTCAGCAGTGGGTTTACAAAGGGATGAACATATGCTCACATTGCTTTATTACAGTTAAAGATTCATTCCATTTTGCCTGCCTTTGAACAGTTGGAGTGCGCTCTGAGAAAAGAAAATATTGAACATTTGGCAAATCATGCACTGTTTCTGTGATTGCACAGAAGTGTCTAAATCGGTGAAGTAAAGGTGCCCAGACGCACGTTCACTGACAATTAGTGAGGCATTTCTACTGTAATTGCCACCCCCACTGCCACTCACACAGCGAATAGCTCATCTCATCTCATTGTCAGAAACTGCTGAGTCCTGAACAGGGTCACGGTGAGCCGGAGCCTATCCCGGCAGACATAGGGCGCAAGGCAGGGATATACCCAGGACGGGACGCCAGTCCATCACCAGGCACTGCGGGCAATTTAGTCTGCAAGCCAATTAACCTCTGCAGCAGTGTGTTTTCTGGACTGTGGGAGGAAACCGCAGTGCCCGGGGAAAACCCACGCGGACACGGGGAGAGAACATGCAAACTGCACACAGAAAGGCACCCGAGCCGAGATTCGAACCCGGATCCTTCTTGCTGTGAGGCGACAGCGCTACCCACTGAGCCACCGTACCGCCATTGTTGATGGACTGGCGTCCCATC
>JAZEWT010000010.1:3509457-3542530 GCA_036362905.1 Mordacia mordax | reverse complement strand
AGGCTCGGTTGCGCTTCGCTAACAAGGCGGGCCGAGTATCGCCCGACTACCGGGTGATTTGATCGCAAGATGTTCGCTAAGATTAGCAGAGTTGCGCCAGATGACACCTCGGGAGACCAGAGTAGTCTGCGAGTGGAAAAGTACAGCATCTACACTGGGCAGTATTCTCATGTTACCAAGCCATCTGATATTAAAGCGTTTAGGAATCACAATGAATGACATACGTGTTATTAGGCTAACTATGGTTTGCTCGCACAGTGCTTCGGATAATTGGCCTGTGGTCAAATCACTCAGCACATTCCTGATCTCTCTATGTACCAAAGCATATCTCCTGCATAGTCCCTTGAGATGGATTGCCACGCATTGCAAATACTTATACAGGCATGCACACTGCATCTCAAGCCAAGCGGGATTAAGCCTGGATGTGCATTACGCACGTGGAATTAATTGGACCGCAGGGTTAGCAGAGGACAGTGCAGTAAAAGTCATTGTTGTACTGCACTGCGCTCCAGCGCATATACGCCCCACTATTACCAACATACACTCACCAGTGGTGCCACATGGTCAAACCAAACCTGCGACTGACACTGCACAGGCAGGCTCTCATCCAGTCGTGTGCTGACTCAAGGGTAGATATAACAATACACGCTGTATAATAACAACAGGAGGAGTGGAGGGCTGGTTTTAAATGAATGTCTTGTCTGCACCCGGCCAGGAAAAGAAACAAGGTGATGGTGATGGACAGGGAGGATGAATGCGAAGAGGTGGAAGGTGCAGGTGGGGTCAAGGACTCCTCAATGGTCTCTCCGCCTCAACCACCGCCGCCACCACCTCCTCCTCCACCACCTCCTCCTCCACCTCCTTCTTCACCATCGCTGCCGTTATCCCCTGGGCTGGAAGCAATGACCGCTTCGATCCACCGCCGTGCCGCGAGTGAAGGACAAGCGGTCGTGGAGGGAGACCTGGAGGAGCCGACACTCATCTTCAGCCAGAGGAGGAGCAGGCGAGGGATAAGTGTCACGTTGGCTCACGATGTGGGTTACAATTTAAAATGTACAATTCATAGCGTGCACGGTGTCCTCCAATTATCGAAGGTATTCGTTTGACGAGATAACGACTCAGAGGCGCGAGGAAACCACGGAGGCAGGGGTCAAGGCAGCCACATAGTTAGCCAGTGCCAACATGCCAGACACCGCCTCCTATATATTATGGTGTTATTGGCCAATGTGTCCCTGAAATAGTGTGGGCGGATATGCTGTGGTTCTCATATAACAGGGATTTTAGTTTGTTGTGGGGAACCCTGAAAACTAGACACAGTGTAACACACTGAGATAGTGAAGAATTGGCACGTTTCGTTCACATTGACAAACTTTACTAATTGGCCGTTGTCGGGTGGTGGAGGGTTTACAGACAGAAATGATTTAAGTGACCTAACCTTAAAAATGAAATTCATCGGTGAGATGTACTCTGCCTTTAATGTTTGGTTTCTCCATTGCAGCTTCAATTCAGAATTAAAGTGGCTCCTCTTCAACAAGCACGTGCCGTCAGTGATACAGAATGGCCCCCAGTGAGTGGATCTACATGCTCTGTCTGCCACGTCAAAATGTCAGGGGCTTCACGAATGTAGGAACATAACTCGACATCGCCGCGCGTGCTAAGGGTCTTCACATTAATTTCAGCATTTCCAGGAGCTTACAAATGTGCGAATTACATGAGTGAGCGCGCTTACGCTGTCATGAACTTGGCAGCCACCCACCTTAAATGGCAATTTAACTACAGAGCGGCCCTGAATTGTTCCGTGTACTGATTCACCTCGAAGGTGACCTTTCGGCCTCACCTTTTCAGAATCAATCAACCGACCGTGAGATTGTTTGAATGGTTCAAGGAGGGAGGCCAAATGGTGGGGGCTGTGTTTTTTTCTCTCTGTCAACTTCGTTGAGTCTTTCGCTTCTAAAATGGCTGAAATCTTTTTTTTTCCTTTTCCTCCGATGCTAATTCTCGCCAAGCTGGTGCGCGATGAACCTTGCAAACCTGGTGTGCAGCCGTCGGGCAGGTGACATCAAAAAAATGCACATTGTCCTCCCTGCAGTGGAAAAATCTTCTCGTGTTTGCAGTCGGTTTGACTGTTTGAACCCGGTTGTCGAGTTAGGTTGATGTAGGGTTCATATTTTGGGACACGGCGAAAAGGGCCTTTGCAGAATTGCTATTTCCGCTTGGTTCGGTTCTATCCAGCCTTGAGAGCGTACACCGTGAACACAAGGCTAAATGGCATGGTGAGACTGGACCAATGGAGGGTGCTCTTTCTGTACTCTTCTCCAAAATCCTTTCCCTGACACAAAGCCAAAAAAAAAATGTGCTGGATTTATTGCTGTTATTCCTTCTCTCACCTTAAGTGAATTGTACACTTAACCTTAGTTCCTGTATACAATTGTGTACTTTTAAGACAAAATGTAGCTGTAGCATTAATGTCTGGACAAAACAACGTGCATACCTGAAAACCGCAAGAGCAATTTTGGTGCCCAGTGTAAAAGATGACTTCAGTTTTGTTGTTGTTGTGGTCTGGCACACTAACGTCGCTTACTGGATGTGAAGCGCTCGATGTGAAGCGCTTTTGCGGCCGGGTGACGCAGTGGTAACGTCTGCACCGCGGAGAAAGAAAGTTCTGCCTGAGGCAGTTCGACTCCTGCCTCGGGCGCCTATCTGTGTGGAGTTTGTGATGGTCTCCCCCGTCCTCTGCACGGGTTTCCTCCAAGTCCCCCCGTTTTCCTCCCACAACGAGAATACATTCATTAATTTATTGGCCAGATAGCCCAAAAATATATATGAATCAGTATTTGGCAGGTTGGCACCAACTGAGTGCCTGCCTAACTCCCCGCCATGCATCTGTATTTGTGTCTCATGTATGACTAGGTATGGAATATGCACGTGTTATGCATTGCATTGCCCTACAGCTTGTACGTATATCTGGAAAGAATAGCTTACATAACCTTAGACAAAAACGGGTCAACCCAAGAGCTTGACTCTCCTCGTCTTGTGCTTCAAAACAATTAAGCATGTTTATCCACACTCATAACTTCTGTCGTGATCTTATTGACTGAACACCTTATTGATCAAATGCGTCTTGTCAACTGCCCACGACGTCTAATGACCAGCTGCTCCTATCTGTTCTGCAGTGTGCTGCCTATTGCCATGGCTGCAAGGGTCACTCGCAAAGGTTGCATTCCCTGGCCACGGCCGTTTCTTCGCCTGTGGGGTAGGCGGGTTGAATGGCCGCGTTGTAAACGCTCGCCGGCCTGACGCACCACCTTTGGTGCACCCAGTCTCGGCCACGCTGCATTTGCTGCCGAGCTCCACTGGCTCTTAATTATATTCCAAGCGCCGAGCAGTGGTCCTCTTCTCCGTGAGCTGTTAAATATGTACGTGCAACAAGGTGCCAATGCGTTACCAAGTCGCAAGCTCGTGCCGTATGGATCTTTATGAATTAAGCTTTTATGGGCTGATGTGGCACTCAGGTGGCCATCCCATGGGGGCCGTGTCCCTACTCAAATTCAGAGGGAAGAAGAGTGTACCCTGGTCCGTTGCAAAACGCGCTCAGGCATGGAGGTCTTGGCTGAAAAATGTCAGAAGCTATGCGTCAGCTGAAGTGTTGTGTAATATTCCGGTGAACAACATATTATCGCTCCTGGAAAGTTGCACGAATGCCAGCATCAACTCCCACTAGGATAACTGAAAAATATCGGTTTGAAAAAGAATAACTACAGCCATTGTTAGTACCCATTCATCCCACACCGTGCAATTTTCGCCGCATGTCTTGTTATTTCGCCTCGTTAGCGAGCCCTGCTTTGACATTCTCCAACCTCGGGGCATCACAACAATGTGAAGTGACTTCAAAATATAGCGAGATCAGAGTTGCTTGGGAAGGCAGTTAGCGAGGCATTGAGGATAAATGTATTACGTGTGAATGGCTGATGTGGCTTGTTCAGTGGCAGGCGAATGCAGGTGGCGGCGTTCTTTTGGCCACAATGATTGGCTGATTATGCGGTGTGCCGTTAAGTTAGATTCTTTATGATTTGCGCCTGTTATGTCGCTGAGTGTGAGTGCTTTGATCAGTGATGTCGCTGGAGTGGCATATCATCATGGCTTGGCCTATGGAGAAAAATATACGGTGCATTTGATGGGGTTGTTGTGACAAGAATTGCTGTATTTTTTTTTTAGGGAGGCTGCTTGTAAAGTTGACTTTGTCTTAGTGGGTGGTGTGAACTATGTCCTAGGTTCAATGTTTCACGTGTCCACAGCTACAGTAGTAGTTTATTGCTTTCAACGTTTCAGGTTTGATTTTGTTTAACCAAATTAGTTCTCAAGAGACCAGCATATGTTATTTGCAAGTGTGACCTGGGTTTTTAGTTCGCCAGTGGGAGGTAGTAATTGCAGCTGTGTATAATAAAAATTGAGTAATTTCCAGTGTAACTTTCAAATATGGAAAATGTGGACCCTGACACTGTTACACAGTGCTCCGTATCCAGGGGTATAATAGATTCTTAGTGCATTTAATTTCGTTCCTTATGTATATTTAGTCATTATATATATATATATAGATTTGCAACTCGTGTGTTTTTTGTGCCGCAAGATTCCCGTAAAGAGCTTCCAAGCTCACTGGGTATTTTTATGCTCTAGCAATAAACATCTATCTATTATATCTGTATTGCCAATGCTATTGCAGTGACAGCATTAAGCTACAAGATGAAGAAATGCCCATTTGGAACACCAGCAGAGGATTGTGTCATCACCCTGTGTCAGAGAAAATCCTACATAAGGTGGCAAATGACGGTGGCATTTGATATCGAAAATGATTCCATGTGGAGATTCTGAATGGGATAATACGAAGAGCCTAAGCGCTAGTTACTGATGAGTGTCAACACAAAGATTAAAGTTTCCCCCTTGGAAGCGCCGTATATTTGAGCATTCCTTTGTCGCATTGCAAGTGGCATTCCAAGACGAGCCACAAATCTGTATTCTCTTTGCAACCGTGCCTGATATACGGCATGGAGCCTAGAATACCTTTCATGCTGTGGCATCTACCTAGAGTCGTGAGGCTGGCAGCCCTTCAAAGGATATCTTGGGGTTTTTTTTATTATCAAAAAAATGATGATGCCTGCGGTAATCAAGGTCCACTGTCAAAGCCGCCAGGCAACCTCTGATCAATGGAGAGATCACTTCTTGTCTCTTGCCCCATACCTCTGCTGTCTGGAACTCCATCCTTGTGGGCATCTGCTGGGCTGACTCTTTCTTCGAGTCCCGGATTAAAAGTGTCCTCTCCTCCAACTTCAATGAGCTGCTTCGATACATCATAACTCAGAAGGTTATATTTGCCCTTCTCGCTTGGACTCTCTGGATAAGGTTGGCAGATTGTCGGTGAAAATTCACTCCATCCGTCCGCTCTTGCATGTCGATGTTTGTCTGCATATGGACAGGCCCCGTTTATTTGAAATCGAGCCAAACTTTCATTTTGTCCATCTCTTGATTTTTTCCCCAATGTCATTGTGCGTGCAGCATTGTGTCTCTGTTCCGGTCTCGGTGACTCCATCCCCGCGGCGGTTACAGATGGAGGACACAGCGATGGGTTTTATGGGTGATGTGCGTATGGAATGGTGGCATAGTGGACACGAGTTCTATACCCGACCATAGCCAACATCAGCGTGGAGATTGGCCGAAACAGTTGTGGGCCTCTCCTAGGTTGACTAGGCCTTATGCGAGTGGCTGATTCCACGTTTGCATACGTGGTGATGACGCTCGCTAACAACACTTGCCCGAACAGCACGTGTAGGCTATGCAGGGAATATTTATCTCTGTGCGTGTGTGTTTATTTGCAGATGTGGCCTCGTGGCACTGCACATGGCGGGCTGTATGGTGGCCCCGGCCAGCCCTCGTCCAGATTTGAATGCGATCTTCCAGACCGCGCTGGAGTGCGGATACACTGCCCAGGGAGAGATGTTCTCAGGTACACATGTGTTCGTAACGCCTTCATGCGATATCTGGCAGTGTCAGTCCGTCAGCGCTGTGTCTTTAACATGACACCATGACTGTCCGACATACAATCCAACGTGAGCAGAGCTGTAGAATTAATATTCAAACAAATGCAATTGGTAATTCTCACATGTTCATTACATTTTGAAGGTGTTTATTCTTTGAAAGGCCTGGAGGTGCGAGGTTAATGTGCAGAAGGGAGGAGTCAAGTTAATGAGTGGTTTTTTTAGTTGTAGAAGGAACCTGGATAACCCGTAGGAAAACTACGCAAAACAGGGGAAAAACCCACAAACTCCGCACAGAAAGGTGCCCGAAGTGGGAATTGAACCGCCTTGGGCAGGACCTTCTCTCTGTGAGGCGCAGATGTTACGACTATGCCACCCTGCCGCCCCAGAATGAAGTTGTTTCGCAATGAGTCACTTACTGGAGGGGACCCCACTATTTTGCACATCAAGGCCCACTTTGTCCACTGAGGGTCTGCTCTTCACGGACCACTAGGTGGCGCTTGTGGCCCACTGCTGGGCCACGGTCTATGGGTTGAGACTGACTTACTCCACAGAATACCGGTCACATGAATTACATTTCTGCAGAGGATTTTGAGACAACCAGTGCTATCGGATTCACTTCGACATCTGCGATATGGCGGCAGAGGCGGGTACATCTCTCGTCATCCAATTGTTCCCCTCTTATTTGTGTTGTTTATTTTTTTTAAACTTCGCCTGTACAGTTTATTGACGTAGGTTTGCATGTCTCGATGTATTAGAATTGCTCTTGAGAGCAGTTGTCTTGTACAGCTTTGGTCGTGTCAGTCATATACATTTAAAAGTATATAATTTACTTGTAATTCACGTAATCAATTATTATACGTAGATTGTATCTGTGTGCCGTGAGCATAATGAATATTGTGTTTCGAATAGCTCACACAGATGCACTATTCTTGAAAAGTACACACCGACATTCCTTATCCAGTGCAGTAACATAATCCTTTTTTATGTATAGTGAAAAGCCTCACTGAGTCCCAAGATGCATTTTGGGGAGAGTTGTGTATCGGGTTGTTTTTCCAATTGCATGTTAAGGAGTGTTTTGTGTGAATGCGGAAACTGGAATGCTCAGAGAAAATCTACCACACATGCAATTGGAACACAAACCAACTTGCTGTACTGTCATCTTCAAACCCCATCATAGTCAATTGGCATTTGAATGTTTAGAAATACATCAACTATGTGTTCCAAAGCTTTGAATTACAGGCATGCACGCGTCTTTCCAAGTTCCATTACTAACTTGTAAGATGCTAACGATCCAAAAAAAAAACGCTCGTGAATTAAAAGTTTAAAAAGATGTACGTTTAAATTTGTATGAGACACTGTGAAACACCTCAGCCGAGAGGGATTAAATTTCTGATTATTTATTCTTTAATAATAATCTTGAAAATAAATGCAGCCTGTGATGAATTTAAGGTGTTAATGTTACAAGTGGATCGAATGAGTAAGAGGTTTGCACATCTAAAGGTTATCTATATCGTGCTGATAACTTTAACTCAGTGTTTAATAAAACACACTCATTTCTCACGTAGGCCCTCTCCCTCCAATCATTGTGGGCCGAAGGAACGGAGTGAGATTAATGGTCCATGAAGGAGCAGCCGCGCTCTCGCCCGCGGCCCGATGCGCTCGCTCAGGAGGCATCGTTTCCTCGATGGTGTCGAGATTCGTGAGACTCTCACGCTTTGCTTGGCATATGCCAGTGCTCGAAGTGGATTCTTGGACCGGTCTGTGTGGACCAATGGGTTTGGTTCCTCTCGCGTGCAATACGCCGCTGGTAAAGGAGTTGGACCAAATATGCCCGTGTGACGTAATGGCAACATCTGTGCTTCACATAAAGAAAGTCCTGCCTGAGGTGGTTCTATTCCCACCTAAAGCATTTTTCTGCGTGAAGTTTGTGTGTTTTTTTGTTCCCCCTGTTCTGTGCGGGTTTCTTCCAGGTTCTGCGATGTCTTTGTACACATATAAAATGCACTTATTAATTAATTGGCCAATAACATCAACATTTATGGAACACAGTGTCTGGTAAAAGTTGGTGCCCGCTGGCTGCATGGTCGCTTTCCCACCACCTCTCTGTGGTTTCCTCCGCGTTGTCTCTGTATCCGTGTCTCGTCCATGGCCAGGCATTGTATTTGCGTACGTTTAAAATTGTATTATTCTTCTGTCTGTGTGAGATCCCTCCTGAAAATAGGTTCTTGAGGTCCCTGATACGGGCGGCACGGTGGCCCAGTGGGTAGCACTGTCGCCTCACAGCCAGAAGGTCCCTGGTTCGAATCTCGGCTCGGGTGCCTTTCTGTCTGGAGTTTGCATGTTCTCCCCGTGTCCGCGTGGGTTTTTGCCGGACACTCCGGTTTCCTCCCACAGTCCAAAAAACATGCTGCTGCATAGGTTAATTGGCTTACAGACTAAATTGCCCGCAGTGCCCGGTGATGGACTGGCGTCCCATCGTGGGTATATTCATGCCTGGCGCCCAATGTCTGCCGGGATAGGCTCCGGCTCACTGCGACCCTGTACAGGACTAAGCGGTTTTCTGACAATGAGATGATGATAATGAGGTTCCTGATGCTTTCCTGCATAATTACATTACATGTGAAATTTACTCAGGCATTATAATTTAACCATTTTTTTTTGTAAGATTAATGACATCGGTCATTGATTGCTATACACACATTTATGAAATGTATGTTAAGTCAATTTTCTGGGTTAATGGTTGGATGGTTCAGATAAAACAAAAAATCTTCTATGTACATGGCTCCTATTTATGTTGTGTCACTTTAACGTTACTATCGATTCGCGGAACGCAATTCGATTCAAAATGCACTGATTCATTGCGACGTTGCTACCATCTCTGGCGAATACTCTCCGTGTGTGAACTTGTAATCTTAAATTTGTTATATATTTTTGAGGTGTATTTCCTCATCTTTTTACTCTTAATTAATTTTTTTCTGTAAAATTTTACCAAAAAATTTGACCCATCGGAACACATTGTACATTTATATTTTTAAGTGAACGGTAAAAGCTGTTTTGATCTACGTTATTTCACCTAATGTCGCTTTTTTTGCCAGGGACACATCCGCATCTTAAATTGAGAACTTTCATTAATGGAAAGTATATGTAAATTGTATGTAAATCAGGCTATGCAGGCTTGTTTATGGTTTACCTGGGTGAAAAAAGCCATCAAGACGTTGAATGTGCCATCTGTTTTAATTGCTTATGGTTAAGGATTTAAATTTATAAGGTGCTTGCCTAATTGCCTCAGAAGTCGTTCTACAGCTCTGCTGCAGTCTAAGCAAGGGGAACTCCCAGTGAAAGCTGCCCCTGTGTAGAACAAGGACACCGGCCTGCAAATATCCGGGGCCATTATTTTCACGTTTGACGTTTGCGCTTAAGTGTGCACTGAGTCACCGGTCATCAGTGAGTGGGGTGCAGTGAATAATTAAACTCATGCGCATGTACACAAAAAAAAATCTACATTTTTTTACAGATACGGAAAAAAAAAATCTATATTTTTTGCAGATACGGATATTCCTGAATCCGTATAATCCGACCACGGCTGATCGAGTTGATTCTTTTGTTGTTGTTGTTGCAGCGTATGATATGTCACGACTGGCCGAGGACCTGTATGGGTGTGAAGTAACGCTCTTGCAAAATGGAATGCTGGGAGAAAACCAACAGCTCATTATTCAGCATCTTATACGAGGGCAGCCCGTTCTTGTGCCGTATCCTCTCTGCTGTGCTGGATTCTGTTGTAAACACTTATCCAGATCAGGTTGTGTTCATTGTGCCTTCGCTCCATCTGTTTATAATGGGGGCAAGGGCACGATAACAGCTTTAATATCATCATCATCATCATCGTCGTCATGCGTTTTTACCATTCTTCTTCGGGATGGTCGTTGCCATGGGTCATTCTATTCCACTTTGCTATTTGGGCACTTTCACTCACTTCTGGCAGAGCTGCTAACCTGCGGTCTTGCTGTGGCCTTCCTGTATGGGCGTTCTGCTTCCTGCCTGCCTGGCATGGCCGAAACCATGCATATGCATGATTTGTCCTCCTTGTTCCCCGTCGTTTAATGTTCCTGTTCAACCGCGAGAATGCGCATACATTTAATTCCTCTCTAATTAGACGCTTGCTGTTTCTGAAACAGTTGCGGTTATTTCTGGCATTTGTAATGGCATTTTCAGGTGTTCAGATTTTAATTACCCGTTTATATAGCTGCTCTGGAGAAGGGCAAAATGTCAACCTATTATAATTATATTTATGTTTTCTTTTATAAAGCAGTGCTAATGATGAATCGTATGATTATTATTTTTTTTATTTGTGCTTGAACACCGCTGCAAGCACAGTCCATTTTTTTAAAAACAAGTAACATTAGCACTGTATTTAGGGCACATAACATTTGACCCTCATACAATTTTCGATTCAAGAAATTTTATTTTACATGTTGGTAAATATAGCGCTTCCAGTGGCTGTTAGACTCACCTGAGCCATACTTTTTGTTAACAAAAGATTCTGCACTTTAGTCCAAAGCACTGCCTTAACAATATATATAAAAAACAAGAGACATTTTGGGCACTTGCTCTTCATTATTGTAATATAACGATTTTATATATATGATCAGCAAAATATTGATTATTATTCAGCTCAATGCATTACGTGCCTATGGGGTGGAGCGTAGTTAGCGCATCATGCCGTGAACCTGGCGACCTGAGTTACATTCCCAGCCATGGCATGAGTGGCGAGTGCGATCCGAATTGGTCATGCACCTACTCACCAACTCGCGCTGACCTGAACGGTGAAGTATGCTCAGACAGCCCCCTTTTAACCGAAACGGCACCGGGATACTTTCACCAACGGTAACGGACATAAAGGGTTGTTGTGATCGCATTATTTTCTGTTCAAGTTGCTTTCTACGTAGCCAATGCATTGGCTCGCTCCGAGGCTTTGACGCGAGCAACCCACGAGTCAGGACATTTCATCGCAGCTGTTGCTTCCCGTTCTGCACCGTGCAGTTCAAACAAATGCCGCGGCTTGGCCACGCTCGTGAGCGGATGCGCGGCGGCATCGCGCCGAGAGGAGTTGCGGAGCGCGCGCGCGGCGCCGCCCGTCCTGCCGGGGGGAGCGCCGCGTGGGCCGCGCCGCTGTCCCGCCGCGGCGCGCCGCGGGCGATCTGACGCGGATGCCGCGGCGCGCGGCGGGCCGGGGGCGACCGCGGCGAGCGAAAGTGTCCACGGTCGCCCCTTGACGCAGGGGCCCCCAGGTACGACTCGGACAGCAACTACGAGCCGTGCAACAAGCGCGGACACAAGGCTCACTGGGCGGTTGTGACCGGTGAGTTGCGAGCGCATCGCGGCACGCGCGCGCCTATCTCGGCAGACACAGGGCGCAAGGCAGGGCTATAGTGAGGATGGAACGCCAGCTCATTGCGGGGGTAGCGGCGGCAAATTGGTCAGCAGGACAGTTAACCTGTACAGCATGCGTTTGGACGGCGGAGGGAAACCGGGGTACTTTATGAAAACCCACTCCGACGTGGGGAGACATGCAAACTCTGCACAGAAAGGCACCCGAGCTGGGAATCGAACTCGGGGCCTTATTGCTGCAGTGCTTCTCACGGTGGCACCATGCGCCCCCCTACCCCCCCCCCCCACCTACATTATAACCAAATCCGCATTGTAACCAACGCCATTTGTCTCGCACTCATGCTATGGGAGTAATGATGCGTTTATTTTTTGTTGGGGTCTCCGTAGAACAGAAGTTTGCTGAGATTTGCTCTCAAAAGCTGCTCTTTCGGAATAGCTGCACCGCGTTTTCCTTCGCGGAGTTTCGCCTCCCACCTCAGAGGCATCGTAATTAGCGCTTTTCACCCGAGGGTCACAGAGCGCTGCACAGAGCTGTGGAGAGAACGGCACGTCAGCATATCATAGTTGAAACTATATTTTTAAAATTAAGATTAATCTGGCAACACAATCTCTACATTTGTCTCTAAACTGTGCGTGTAATTTTTGGTATCGTGGTACAACTAGCCTGGCACACAGGCCCCGTGGTGGTGTGTCCTATGACATCGCAGAAAACGGCGGCCCTTCTGTCTTTGCAGTTCATTTGTGGGTGTACAGAGTCTGCTCATGGCGTGTGAGTGTCTTGAATGTTAATAAAGCAGTGCAAACACTGCTGTGTTACAGCGCTGAAAAAGTAATATTGGATGGGATTAAAACATTGCAAATGTAATTGCAAAACTGTGCATATAAAGTTGAAACAAAGCATAGTTCTGTAATACATTGTGCAATAATCATTATGACAAAGCTGCTTTCATGGGATTAGCTACATTAACGATTTATAATGGAGGAAGTATATTTTTACGTATGCATATCTCCACCTAGGGTGACGGACTTGAATCCTTTTAAATCCTAAATTTGTTTTTTGTAGAATTTACATCGTATTCAGCTTTACTTCCAACTAACTGAATATTCTTCTGAAACATTAACACTTTCAGCTTTACATTTCCACTTTTGCATGACGATCAACCATCCTAAGCGTGCTCTGCCTTTATCCTCACGTCAGAAGAACTTGTTACACGCTGGGAATAAGGTTGCCCTTAGGGCGGGTACTCTGCTAGTGATACCACTTGAATTACTGAATGAATGACTTCCTCCACTGTGTAAATCATGGGAGCTGTTGCCCAATCTTCACCACGCTGATCAGTGCGAGTTGGTGGAGTCATGAGCCCCCGGACAGGGTACAGATATCACCACTGAAGTGAGCCACGCTCAGGACTTGAACTCAGGTATGTTGAGCCAAGTGTGATCAGCTTCTGCACCACTGCTGCCCTTTAGCCGAGCCACGTTGGTGAGTGAAAATTGAGTGATCTCTGAGTCACGTCATGAACAGACTACACTTGGCTTGTTATTAATATCACGAGGCGCTCGCTGTTCCGACGAGTTGCATAATAATCAGCAAACCACAACGTCGAAAACAGGGAATGAGCTTTAATCGAAATTGAATGTAATGTGACAGTTTAATTTGAAACGAGGTTACCGTGTGTGTGTGTCTACGGTAAAGGGGGAGCGATGGATCAGCGGTTAGCGCGTTGAGCTACAAACCCAGTTACCCGAGTTCGAATCTCATCTCATCTCATTATCTGAAACCGCTTAATCCTATATAGGGTCGCGGTGAAGCCGGAGCCTATCCCGGAAACATAGGGCGTAAGGCAGGAATACACCCGACGACGGGACGCCGGTCCATCGCCGGGCATTGCGGGACAATTTTAGTCTGCGAGCCAATCAACCTATCCAGGAGCATGCTTTTGGACTGTGGGAGGAAACCGGAGTACCCGGCGAAAACCCACGCGGACACGGGGAGAGCATGCAAACTCCACACAGAAAGGCACCGGAGCCGAGAGACTCGAACCCGGGACCTTCTTGCTGTGAGGCGTCAGCGCTAACCACTGCGCCAATCCTTATTTTGTTAATGTTTACGAATTGTGTGCTGAAAAATAAATGCCGAGACATTCATGCCTACGTATCCAAGTGCTCACGATTAATGCGTATACAGATGGTAAAGGAATAAGGGCCATTAAACTAATGCTGGAGTGTGTTAGACATAATGTGGTGATTATGTGGCATACGCTTGCAAACTCGATTCATTTATAATGGGAAACAATATGCGCGTTTTAATATCGCGTTTGTAACGCGCATCCTCATAATCCCAGCGGCTCCATGAGTTTCGATTTTGGCCACGGGTAACATCACTGGAGTGAGAGTCGAACCGGTCCTGGGCTGTTCCACGTTCGCCAACTCACGTTGACCAGCTTGGTGAAGTATGGTCAAAATAATCCTTTCCCCCCAAGACTGACATGGCGCGAGGAAGTTTCAATATAGCAGCGGATTGACTGTGAAGTTGGTGCCTCATGATTATTAACCATTTACATTAAATTTTACCTTGACATTATCAATATGCGAAGAACTTAAAAAAGATGCTCTCCTGTGAATTGCCTATATTTATTGAAATCTTTCACGTACAGCACTCGCTGTGATATAATTACACGAAGTAAGCATGGGAGATTTTATTCACGTGAAATTATTTTAAACATGTGACCCCTCTGTACCCGATACCATTTGCAGATGTCTATGGAAGGGGCGGCACGGTGGCCCAGTGGTTAGCGCTGTCGCATCACAGCAAGAAGGTCCCGGGTTCGAATCTCTCGGCTCGGGTGCCTTTCTGTGTGGAGTTTGCATGCTCTCCCCGTGTCCGCGTGGGTTTTCGCCGGGCACTCCGGTTTCCTCCCACAGTCCAAAAGCATGCTGCTGCATAGGTTAATTGGCTCGCAGGCTAAATTGCCCCGCAGTGCCCGGTGATGGACTGGCGTCCCATCGTCGGTATATCCTTGCCTTGCGCCCTGTGTCTGCCGGGATAGGCTCCGGCTTCACCGTGACCCTGTATAGGACTAAGCGGTTTCAGATAATGAGATGAGATGTCTACGGAAAATGTCCATAAGTGCAGCGGCGAATGTTTCTGTCGTGAGGTTCCCCACAGCAGCTGTATTTCTCATCTCATTGTCAGAAACCGCTCCGTCCTGTACAGGGCCGCGGTGAGCCGGAGCCTATCCCGGCAGACACGCAAGGCAGGGATATACCCACGATGGGACGCCAGTCCCTCACCGGGCACTGCGGGCAGTTTAGTCAGCAAGCCAATTAACCTATGCAGCAGCATGTTTTTTGGACTGTGGGAGGAAACCGGAGTGCCCGGCAAAAACCCACGCGGACACGGGGAGAGCATGCAAACTCCACGCAGCAAGGCACCCGAGCCGAGATTCGAACCCGGGACCTTCTTGCTGTGAGGAGGCGACAGCGCTGCCCACTTGGCCGCCGTGCCGCCCTCTGTATTGCTTTCTTGCTCAAATCTATGTGGCTTCTTCGTGTACATACCAAGGGTAATGAACTCCCATGCTTGACTTGTTTTGTGACACCAAGTTAATTAAAGAGTGAACTACTCCAATATCAGAAGCTTAAACTAGAGCATCTCGTTTTGATGACCATGTATGAAACATATGTGCATCATCTTTGTGCATGTTTAAAGGTTACTTATTGTAACACTAACATCACCAGTATATATATCATCAGCCGCAATCAATCCATTGCTGGATGAAAGCTTCCCCAAGCCATTGCCATCTCTCACAATCCTGCGAAGGTTTAATTATCATTGTTGTTAATGATTGTTTAGCTGACGCTCTTAACCAGAGCGACTTACATCACAACATACCCATCTAGCACCTGAATACGCACTGGCTCCAACTCGCCATCTCTCTGACATGTGGACGAGTGCGTTCCATCCTCCGGCTGCCACTCAGACGTTAGTCTTGCCCCCGGGTTATCAAACCTTCCAGTGACTGCATCCTTTTTGTCATTCCTTCATGATCAGTAGCCACTTAATCCTGTGCAGAGTTGCGGTGAGTTGAAGCCTATTCCGACAGACACAGGGTGCACGGCAGGACTATACCCAGCGTCGGACGCCAGTCCATCACACTGGTTTAATGTTGCACTGTTATTGCAGGGGTTCTGCTTGGCGTGGATTGGCCGAATATGGATGCGTGCTTCAAGGAAGTTGCAGAGACGCCAGGGCTTTATTACGGAGACTTCACAGAGGACAAGCGAGTCGAGGAATTATTCTCTGCACCTGGAGTACAGGTTCGGAATTTGAAATCGCGGCCTGTCGACCGTTCCAGATAGATTACACCAACGACAGGTCATGTACTCGTGCAGCCGTCACATTACTAAGACATTTATAAAGCGGAGATGCTGTAATGGATACCGAGAAAAAGTGAGGCGTGTTGGGGATTTTTTTTTTTTGAATAGGTCTTGAAAAATCTTAAAACAGTAACGCGTAATGGATGTAAGAAGGATGACGGAGAGAGAGGTGCATGGGTAACAAAACACTCGTGAAGAGGATGGAGGCAAGGATGGGAGGAAAGTGACCAGTAAGAATGAAAGGATATAAGCTGAGAAAAGCAGGATTTGATTATCTCATTATTGCAAAATCAATTCTTATACTCTGCTTTATCAAACAGATCCAATGACTCACTGCGCCAATAGATATTTTCAGAAACGGCAAAAAATTAATCACGAATAAATTTCCCATCGTTCTGAGCTTTGCCAATTTTGCCAAGCAGGAGCCCGTGTCAAAACCCGATCAGTCTCCGGATATGCCCCCCCCCCCTTAGGCAGTGACAGAGCCGTATTAATCATCACCTGTACTCTGCACGCAGTATCCATCAGCCGGCATCCTTTCTTGCTGATGCGAATGTTGACCTGTAACTTCACTCCCCGTGCCCCCCATGCAGTTTTAATTTTGTTAATGAAATTAGTGATGAAATTACATATAATGTAGGTTCTCAGTGCTCGGTGTATGAGAATTGCACCCAAGAGCTGCTCATTTGTGACAGCTCTGCAAAGTGTTCCTTCGCTCTCCTTCGCGCTGTTTCGCCTCCCAACGCTGTTGGAGGCATCGCTGGACACCAGGCATGGGGTTTTATCTCAAGCCAGCGCCAAGTCGACTCAATGAATGGGGCCCACAGACAATGGCTCAAAATCGCGTGGGTCATCGACTAGACTGGGACTGCGGGTGAAGTGAAAAATCTCATCTCATCTCATTGTCAGAAACCGCTTGGTCCTGTGCAGGGTCGCAGTGAGCCGAAGCCCATCCCGGCAGACACAGGGCGCAAGGCAGGGATATACGCACGATGGGACGCCAGTCCATCACCGGGCATTGTGGGTAATTTAGTCTGCAAGCCAATTAACCTATGCAGCAGCATGTTTTTTGGACCGCGGAAGGAAACTGGAGTGCCCGGTGAAAACCCACGCGGACACGGGGAGAGAACACGCAAACTCCACACAGCAAGGCACCCGAGCCGAGATTCGAACCCGGGACCTTCTTGCTGTGAGGCGACAGCGCTACCCACTGGGCCACCGTGCCGCCCTGCAGTGAAAAATCTTAAGTAAATTACCGCTGCCCGCACGTGTGCCCTCAACCCCTCCATAGGTGAGTGCCCTCTACCTGCTCGCCAAGCAAGGCAAGAGCGCGCGCTATCGGCTCTGGGATTTCGCCAGAGTGGCGGAGAGCAACAGGCAGCTGCTCGAGTTTGACCCACGTCGCCGGGCAGACGGCACCACGTACGTTGTGCCCGTCGAGGGCGGCGTGCGCGCCGGCCTGTGCGGGAAGCTGCTGCTCCTAGCGCCGGCGACGACCGCCGGTGCCAACGAAGCCGGCGACGCCAGCTGCGGCCAAGGCTTCGCGCCGCTGTCGCCTCCCCACGTGGCCGCGGTCATGGCGACGGGATGGTAACGTGACCGCGGCCAACGCGGCGGAACGAGCGGCGGGACCGGTGTGCGGGCCACGCACGGGTGCGCGGACAGCGATGCCGCGGGTGGGTGGCTCGAGTGGCAGAGTGGCGATGCCCCGTCGATTGCCCCGTCGATTGACCCGTCGATTGACCCGTCGATTGACCCGTCGCTTGGGATCAGGGTGCTGAGCCGGTACCGCTAACAGCCTGGGTTACGGCCCAAGTTGCTCATGTTGTGGTAGGTTGATGGTCTCTGCCTGATCATCAGTTAATATGCAAAAAAACTAAACGTGTGCAAATATGGTTTTCCACTTTGGGAAAATTTCAGGAATCAAACTCAGGCTTCCAGGTTCAGAGTGCAGTCTGCTTCCCATTGTGCCAGGGCTCCTTTTAATTGTTTTCTACATATAAATTAGTTTATATAAATGCATACGTTAGCAATCAGTTTTTCCAGTGTGAAAACGTAAATGAATATAGATTTTGTATGTGCTTATATATGTAGCATAGCAGAGCCATTTTATAATTAACTCGAAGGGTAATTTGTTATAACACATTTCTTTTGTATTTTCCAAAAGCCAATTATGCAAATGGCAAATTACCATTGTATTTCAATTACTGTATTTTAAAACCCTCGCGGATTTCATTACAATCGTGTAATGGTGCTATTTACTACACATAATTCGTATAGCCTCCTATATCTGCGCACAGCATATGTCTCGATAATCAGTCTGTGGCCGCATGGTAAGTAGTGTTGTTATGTTCTTGCCTGTTTCCGGGTTGATGCGGGTTGACTGGTTGCCTCCACAATGTTGAAAGGATTTGAGCACAATTTTAAAGCCGGATGTCCTTCCTGAAACCAACCCTTTTCAATCAGAGGGTCTTCAAATCGTTATTTAGAACCTCTCTCCACTCTAGACCTCTTCACCAAGAGAGACTCTAATAATGCTAGACTCCAGGTGAAATAGATTTGGGGTCCATTGGAACACACAGACCCCTCCGTCACAATAAGGTTACAATCCACCCTTACTGCTACAAATCTCTGGCATCTCCCACAGAGGGATGTGGCAGCGTTATGGAGGTTTTATTTTTAAGCAACAGTGGCGTGGATGAGCCTGAAGTAGTAATGAGAATGAAGTCAAGCACTGTGTGCAGTGCCCATGTATTTGCCCAGCCCTTGAATCAATCTACAACTGAATGTGGGCTTCCCCGACACCAGTGTGTGTCCCGGATCATGTTTACTTCACTGCTGTGGTCGGCGCTGGGTTGTCAAGGTGAAAAACATGGGCGTGAAAATGTCCAAGTGCCCTACGGCAGTAAGTTTTTATTCCACACTGCCTTATCTCGCCCACCTTGCATCGTCCCGCAAGTATTGTCGCCGTCTGTTTGTAAATGGTGGTCACCCACCCGAGTATTATCCGGACTTATCCCTGCCTCGTTGCAGAGAGATCTTATTTATTTCAGCAGGAAGGGCCGACAAACCTGTCAGGTTCCATCTACTTCAGAGGCTCGTTGCAATGGATCCCAGGTTGTTTTGTAAGCGAGATTGTCGGAACTTTGATAAATAGACGATGGCAGGGAATCCTTTTAAAGTAGTGCTGCTATTAGGCACTTATCCTGTAGATATCTGGCCAAATTGATCAAAGTGGTGCATAAAATCTGGAGACTCAAGCCATAGCAAATATGCAAATGTATTTTCCTTTGACAGCTATCTGTCATTTTACGTAATACCAATTAAATATTCAGGAGAATAACACGTATTTGGGAGTGCTGCATAAGTCATGAGCATGCCCGATTTTCCTAAACTTGTTTTGTCTAAGTATTACGTGTGTAGCCCCTTCATATGCTCATTATAATTTTGTACGTTATTTTATTCATGGATTTCATGCTAAGGTCACTTGGATATGTCATTTTCCTATTCATTGTTAACAAGATCTTCCCATTTAATGCGGCGTAAACCTCGTTGTTTTTACGCTGTCTCTTACAAATGTGGCTATAAGGGCCTCGCCTATATATTTTCCCAAAGGTTTTACCTATCCAGCCCAAATGTGAGTTTCTGAATGCCCTTAATTAATTTATCTATCTGCGCCACTCACAAAATTCACATTTCAAAGATTGCTCCTTACCAACATGGTGCTCAGGAACCCTTACAGTCTGCAATGATCCGTTGATTCGTCAGTTACATTAGTTATGCTCGATCGTTACCCTAACAATGCACCTGTTGAATTGCGTGGTTGAGAATTGATTTGCAATCTGTGGGAACGATGCGCTCCTGTTACTTTTTAACTTGTGGAGCTGGACAAAACCACAAACCAGACAGAACAAAAAAATAAAGCAATTCAAACGAGATGGGAAAAAAAAACTAAAACTTTGATTTGCGAATTTAAATCGTGACAAGTCTTAGAATTGCTGCAGATGGATGAAACAAATTATGAAATGTCATTTCCTTTGATAGAGTTGCGTGTTTGCATAGCACCCACAGTTAAACGAATGACCTCCACAGCATTATGTTTGCGTGATGAGATTTTGGATAGGACATGTTATTTATTTCTACAAATTCCACTGAAATAATCGTGAAATATTAAGAGATGCAAGGTTTTTTTTTTTCAAAGCCTCTACACATCGCACACCAATCTCAGTCTCTCTCGAGGTACCGTATCCCACAGGACTTTGGTAACAATGCTCTTTCAAAAATCCATGCTCTTTGAACCTTCAAGAATGCCCACTGTTGAAATGTTCGTCCATTTCGAGAGACTCATGACATAAGTCCATCTCTGCCATCCACGATCTCTCCTCCCTTCAATCACAATCGACTCATGCTTTAGCACTTTCCTCTGTAACATAGAGCCATCGCGCTTATAAATATTCAGTCGCCTGTTGAGGAGAAAGAAGGCCAGTAGATATGAGTGGGATGCCTATGTGTGTTTGCGGCTTAGTATTAAACATGTCTGATATCTTACACCAACGCTTATATTAAGAATTTACGCTCGACACTTTGAACCGCGTTATTACCATTGTCTCCGCACGTTTTATAACGGAGCGGTGGCAGCTCACAGAAATTCTGGCATTAACTTACGGACGGTCACAATGTTGGTGAAGGCACAGACCTGTAATAGGATAACTGTGATGCAAACCATTAATTCTGTTTGGTGAGCGAGCAGTGGGGGGATTTAATAAACTCTACCATTATATTGATAGGGCGGCGCGGTGGCCCAGTGGTTAGCGCTGTCGCCTCACAGCAAGAAGGTCCCGGGTTCGAATCTCTCGGCTCGGGTGCCTTTCTGTGTGGAGTTTGCATGCTCTCCCGGTGTCCGCGTGGGTTTTCGCCGGGCACTCCGGTTTCCTTCCACAGTCCAAAAAACATGCTGCTGCATGGGTTAATTGGCTTGCAGACTAAATTGCCCTCAGTGCCCGGTGATGGACTGGCGTCCCATCATGGGTATATCCCTGCCTTGCGCCCTGTGTCTGCAGGGATAGGCTCCGGCTCACCGCGACACGAACCGGGGACCTTCCTGCTGTGAGGCGACAGCGCTACCCACTGGGTACTGTACCGGCCATTTCCTCACAATTACCACCGTATAATGTAGCCTGCCCCGCCTTTATAAATGGTGTTAGTCATTTACACGTATATTCGTTCAGTTGTATTAAAGCCTCTGTGAGTTCTTGGATGACTGAGTCTCTCTCCGCGGCATAAAATGCATTTGATGGTCGACAAGAGCAAGGTACAATGGTAAATGATATTCACGTGTCCTTGTTTGCAATGTGATTGATGCCAGAATGACATTTGCTAAATCCAGCTGGCTCCTGATTAGTCTCTGTGTAATTTGTTCGTTATTTAATTCAGTTTGATATTTGCGGGGCATATTATGTGTCATCGTAGGCGGCTAATGTGTCTGATTATTGAAGTCGGGTTCGTCTCCCCTGTGGTGAGAGTAAGCACGATGACAATCAGGGGAAATCACCTACAGTGAGTTATTGAAGTTGGCACACGAGACTGTGTTGTTTGGCTCAGCGCAATTGCGAGCGAAACAAAAGCCACATTTCAAGCGTTTTCTAAACAGAAAGGTAATCATTGGAGGCGCACAATCACAAGAACCTCCACACTTCGGGCGATATTATAGTTGGACGAGGAGATGAGATCGTGTAGTAAAGGAGCAGAACGGGAGCCGCTTGGAATACTTGAGCGACGTTATCTCATCGTCAGAATCGCTTAATCCTGTACAGGGTCGCGGTGAGCCGAAGCCTATCCCGGCAGACACAGGGCGCAAGGCAGGGATACACTCAAGATGGGACGCCAGTACATCACCGGATACTGCGGGCAATTTAGTCTGCAAGCAAAATCACCTATGTAGCAGCATGTTTTTTGGACTGTGGGAGGAAAACGGAGTGCCTGGCGAAAACCCAAGCGTACACGCGGAGAGATAACATGCAAACTCCACAAAGAAAGGCACCCGAGTCGAGTTTCTAACCGGGGACCTGCTTGCTGTGAGGCGACAGCGCTACCCACTGGGCCACCGCGCCGCCCAGCTACGTTATTAAAAGTGATATTAACACCAATGTGCCTACGGGAGAAAGTTTTTCACCCAGTGTACGTTATCGGCCATGCCGTAAATCGTAATTATGGAAGCTGACAGAAAGGTGATGACACAAACGTTTGAACATGTACAAAGGATTACGCAGAGGCGTTAGTTTTAAATTACAAAGAATGACAGACAAGGGGATACACGAGCCAGAGACAACTGCGATTTGGACACGTTGAATGTTCGTGAAAGTGGGTGAGCTCTGACAGGGCGCACTGTTAGAATCGATGGTGGCCGTTGGTCAAGATTGGTGGAGGAAAATAATAATGAAAAAAGAGGAATGCAGCCAAAGGATGGAACGCATTTGAGATGACAGCCACCGTTGTGGATATTAAGCAATGAGATCCGCTCGTACGCGACGTGGATCGTAGCAGTCTAAGTAAGGGATGGCAACGGTGTGGAGAGCCCTGCATCCAACAGTGGATAGCTCATGGCTGATGATTGTAAAAGAAATCATTGGCCGTATTTGGCAACATTTACTTACAGAGCAGAGCGAAATGAATTCCGGCTGAATATTTTTGGTAACCCGACATGGGGGCGCAGTGAACATTGGTAGAACCTGAGAGCGAGAGCGTTCCCAGTTCAATTCCCACCTTGGGTGGCTTTCTGTGTAGAGTTTGCAAGTTCTGGTCGTATGCGCGTGGGTTTTCGCTGGGAACTCCGGTTTGCACCCACAGTTCAAGCATGCTGCCTCGGTTGATTGTCCGGATTGAATTGCCCATGGTGCCCTGAGATATTGTAATTTGCATACCTTTCCCCACAGGACAACTGTTAAACAGTGCTGCATATCTCAACAGTTTCTTCCAGTTTAAATAACCCCATGTTCATCGAACCTGAAATTCAACTCCAAAATGCAAAGGGGAAACTATGTTCACCTTATTTGGGTATGAGGGTGCTCGTTTCGGTGGGGTCGAGGTGGAAAGTGAGTGATAAAGTCACATCGCAGTTATACACGAACAGAATTATGTAATGAATTGTAACCGATGCTGTGAAACCTTGGATCTTAAAAAAAAAATCCCGAGTATAATTTGGAGCAGAATGCTCTTCAGTAATGATAGAAATGAAACATTGTTTGAATTTAAAAAAAGTACAATTCTTTTCAAGAAATGATCCTTTGTGTTTTTTGACGTGTGAAAACTGAAATGTGCTTTTGGCTGACTATAATTAATAGTTATTGTTTAAGAAAATTGTGTTCGTCTTTTAACAAAACGCTCAAATGTAAGGTTTTGCCTCGATATAAATGATTAATCAACTTAGCTTGTGATATGACGTTAATTTTAATGGATGTGCCATACTTAGAAAGTCATGCTCACTTGTACGCACGATGTGTTGCACGATCACTGCAAGTTTATAGCAGCGGTGGACGGAGAGTTAATAAATTACACTTTGAGTTTCACACAAACTGTCTATGGTTTTTAAGTGCTTTCAAGTTTCAATGGATTAAAGGCTGAGTGAGCACACCTGCGACCCACTTTGAAGCTCACACAGATTTTGTGAAACCCTCAATCCCGCTGGGCTGTGACGCGTCCAAGAAATTGCAGTACAGGAAGTGGATTAATTCCATCTCCGTCGAGCTTTGTAGCATTATTCGCCCCTCCATGTGGGTTTTCTGCGGGTGGCTTGGTGTCCTTCCACATGCCATACAATAATGAAAATGGCTAAGTACTTGCAGGACTTGTCTGGAAACGTTTCTTGAATTGTAGTGAGGTCCTCCGGGTTACACACGGGGAACTGTAATGATAAACTGCAAGGTCACAAATGCCAGCAGCACTTCTAGAGTTTCAAATAGTGCTTAATACGTCACTCAAATTGTAAAATTAACCGGATTGAAACAATTCCCATGACCTTCCCCCCAAAAAATCGTGCTGGACTCGCACACATCAGAGCAAAAATGTAACTTTATTTTTAGTCAAATTAATGGAAATGGTGTTTAGCACCACAAGGATATGTAACTGAGAACTGAGCTACGTGTGACGAATTCCATCCAATTACAGATATAAGCAAGACACCACAATAAAGCACACGCGTTAATCACGCAACGTGACAACATAAGCGGAATATATATTCGACAAATACATCGACGGCTTGATTTGAAAAAGCCCAGTTATTTTACTATACTCAAATCCCAAGTATATTCTATGAGATTCAAATCAAACAGTTTTAAGACTAAGTTTTACGTTCATTTTCTCCTTTCGCTGAACCCACTGTATTATTATTTTAAAAAAACCGTAGCTTTTGCCCCACTACAGAGACTGCCGTGCATCACTGGAATTACTGCAATATCCGGCTACTGCTGTTACTTCATCAGCACACCCTGCTATCGCCAGCGGGACAGGCATTACCACTTAAATATGCCCACCTGGTCGGGTGAGTTTTTATCAAGAGTCTGGCAGTTACCGTTGAGCCGTGGAGTTCTCATCCCATCTCATTGTCAGAAACCGCTTAGTCCTGTACTGGTTCGCGGTGAGCCTGAGCCTATCCCGGCAGACAGGGCGCAAGGTAGGGATATGCCGACGATGGGACGTGGACACGGGGAGAGAACATGTAAACTCCACACAGAAAGGCACCCGAGCCGAGATTCGGACCCGGGCCCTACTTGCTGTGAGGAGGCGACAGCGCAGCCCACAGGGGCCACCGTGCCGCCCCCATGTAGTTCGTTTGAATAGTTTGTCCAGCGGGAAAGGGTACTCAAGTCACAAGTCTCAGGGCACGGGAAGCAATTTACTCGGGACAACTGACCGAAGCAGCAGCATGGCTGTGGACTGTTGGAGGAAACTGGAGTATCCGGCGAAAACCCATGAGGATATGGGGAGAAAATGCGAAGTCCACACGGTAAAAAGTACCCGAGGTGGGAATTAAACCCTGGATCTTATTCCTGTAAGGCTCATGCTCATTATCTGAAACCGCTTAATCCTATATAGGGTTACGGTGAGCCGGAGCCTATCCCGGAAACACAGAGCGTAAGGCAGGAATACACCCGACGACGGGACGCCAGTCCATCGCCGGGCATTGCGGGACAATTTTAGTCTGCGAGCCAATCAACCTATCCAGGAGCATGCTTTTGGACTGTGGGAGGAAACCGGAGTACCCGGCGAAAACCCACGCGGACACGGGGCAGCAGCACTATTCATCGCAACACCGTGCTTCGCAAATCATTTCAAGACTCGCCAAAACAAAACAGTTTTCGAACTTTTCTTTGAGATTCAACCCTCATGTGCCAACAATACTAATTGTACTTCTAAAGCGCTTTTCACCCGAGGATTACAAAGCGCTGCACAAAGCTGTGAAGAGGACGGCATGTCCATAACAACAACGACGACATATGACGGTAAATCAACAACATTTTTTGCTACCCTTGAACCATGATCTTGAATATGATTGCTCACATGTTGTATGTCGGTGACACAGGAAGATGTGGATCGCGTTAACGTACTGGTGTAGGTTTTTGTGGTTCGTTGTATGAGAATTGCACATTCTTACGGCCGTGTCGAGCGTTTCACTCCTTCATAACGTTCATCCTGGCGTTGGAGGAACACTCGGCAGGGCTATCTCGAAAGAGCGGCTCTTAAGAGCAATTCTCAAACATCGAGCCGTGAAAACGTACATCAATACAATGACAACACTAGCGAATTCTTTGCACAAGTCGGTACAGCAAATATGTTTAGGCTCTCGGCTTAGTGTTCTCTGTCTCTGGGCATTCCGGTTTCCTCCCAGAGTAAAACACGTAATTTGCCACACATCTAAGCAGGAATCTCCTGCTTGATCCCGACTCATCAGTGGGTCCATGAGCGCTACCCATTGGTCCATGAGCGCTAACCATTGGTCCATGGAGAGCAGGCCCAAATGGGCCAAGTGGGCCTCATCGAGAGATGTTTACTATTACAGCAGAAAATGCACCGTGAGCTTGCAAGCTCTGGATGCGTGACTCCTGCGACACAGCAAACGTTCGAATTGACCAATGCCACAACAATAACGTATAGCTGTGAAAGGACAATGTGCAAAAGGTTGGTAACTCCTCTTTAAAAAGGTCCCCAGGCTTGGTGGTGGAGGTTTGCTGGACAGTAAACGAATCACGGGTAATTATAATTCCAGTCCTGTTGCCGGTGATGTAGACAGCACGCTATAAACAATTAAGTGTGTCAACACATTACACTCATGTTTAAATTGGGCAGAGGACAAATTGTCCTGTGCACTCTTTCTCTCCAGCATATGCGCTCGCTTGCCAACTAAAAAAAGACCATTAGGGTGACCTTCACGTTTATATCATTAACATATGATATTGGTAATTGCTTTCACATTGCTTAATTGCTTAATGCGCTCCCAATAGCCCTTGCGTGCTCCTTTAATTGATGCAATATTAAAAACGTTGAGTGGCATCTAATGGCTCTTCGTGCAATCTTCTCAACGAATGCCCCAGTGTCTGCCAAAGGCATGTCGGTAGCAAGACACTAAGATTCAGAACAGACCACTCAGTAGGATGCCTTTGAGCTTATCTGGCACATTGTTGTGAGATTAGCACCCACTCAAAATAATTCCAAAAGTCAAAGTGAGTTTGTAGAACTGGCGCTCAGCTCCGGTTTACATCACAGAGAAAGTGGTGGTGGCACTTCCACATTCCAAAGGCGTGTGTGAGACTAACGCGAAGGGTGTTTTATTTTGCTGATTCAAGACGGATGATAGGCTGAGTCCATTTCCAACCGGATTTTGAACTTACACATTTCCGACTGCAAGTAAAGCGTGGACCGGCCTTAACCTTGTGGGTCTCATCAGCAAGAATACAAGATCAAACTGATCTAATGATTGTTTGTTCGTGACATTGGCCTGCAAATGCAAGCGGCCGATGGCCTAAACAGATTTATTATCACGTGGAGGCGTGTAGATGTCTCCTTGAACACGTATCTATTTTACCATGATGCTTGAAAACTACGCATCAGTTAGTAAACAACATTGCTTACATTCAGCGTTCGTAGTTTCACAGACCTGGCTGTGCGGATGAGACCCAAAATGTCAAAACCCTGTCCAGATTTCTATCGTCCACAAGCACTGCATTTATACATTGCGTCTGCAGGGTGATGTTCTGTTGCGTTTAGTTTTATTCGACGATTAAAGCATAGCAGAGAACCACACAGGAGACACTACAGCCCTCTTGACAATTAAAACAAAAATGAATTTTTAAACTACTCCTGTAAAGGTTATGTGTACCTTCAAAAAAATACTTTTCGATAACAGCAATTAAGCAGCCTAATTAGGGTTAGAGGCACAATTGTTTTAAAAAACACACTTTAAAAGGCAGACTGCAGATGCATTATTTACATTATTTACACACATATACGCAGCTCTACGATTTTTATAATTAAACGCCGAAGGCTTCTGCCACAGGATTATTTGTTTTAAAAACAGCCACCACCCCCTTGCCTCCAAACGTAGCCCCCCCCCGCCCCACGACTGCTACTCCTAACGCATCTCCACCTACAGCCCCAAAACATCATTAGAATGGGAACTGTCAATTATTACCTCGATAATGGCTTCATTAGGATGTGACGCGACATTAATAGGCGCGCGGTAGCAAACTGCCTTAATTAGTTTCCGAATTAAATCAGTGACCTTTTCCTTGGTATGGGTACGTGTGCTTATGTGGTGTGTTTGTGAATATAAGTGTGTACTATGTGGCAAGGGCGGCACGATGGCCCAGTGGGTAGCGCTCTCGCTTCACAGTAAGAAGGTTCCGGGTTCGAATCTCGGCTCGGGTGCTTTTCTGTGTGGAGTTTGCATGTTCTCTCCCCGTGTCCGCGTGGGTTTTCGCCGGGCACTCCGGTTTCCTCCCACAATACAAAAAGACATACTGCTGCATAGGTTAATTAGCTTGCAGACTCAATTTCCCTCAGTGCCCGGTGATGCACTGGCGTATCATCGTGGATATATCACTGTCTTGCGCCCTCTGTCTGCCGGGATAGGTTCCGGCTCACCGCGACCCTGTACAGGACTAAGCGTTTTCTGACAATGTGGCGAGCGGTGGCTCAGTGGTTAGCGCGCTGGGCTGCTGACCTAGTGATCAGTGTTCGAATTCTGCTCACGGCCGACAGCAGTGAACATTTTCTGACCCGGTCCAGGGTCTCCCCTAGGTTGACTCAGCCTCAAATGCGTACGCCACTAGGGAGACGAAGGCGGCCGGACGTGGTGCTGGCCACCCGCCCCCTCCTGTACCGTGTCAGCCTTCATAGGTGTTCGCTAGCAGCGCTTGCCCCAATAGTTTATTAAAGACTGCACGGAGGATCTATATCTTTTTGCTTTACATGGGGAGCGCTGGCGATAGTGGTTCGCGCACTGCGCTAACAATACCAATCCTTTTCTAGTCACAGCTGACGTCAGCGGTGATTATCCCGAACATGATTTGGGATGACTGAGTCTTAATTGAATGCCCAGTGTGTTGTTCAAACTTCAGCTCTGGGGATACAAAATCGGCCGGGCGTCGTTGCTTGCAACATTTCCCCACCTTAATCGCACCACAGCCGACCTGCAAATCACCTGTGGTCAACCCATTACCCACGCTGGGTGGGCAGATATCTCTGAGTGCCCCCCTTTGCCCTGCAGTACTTCTTGCTTGAAACAAAGACTTTCGACATGGAATGTCAATCTTTATTTGAGCTGCGAGGAACCGTTGAGCTGTGTAGGGCTTCTTAACATCGGTTGTGCAGTGGGGAGGGGTAAGCAAATTGCAACAACAATGCCGAGTAATAATAATAATTAAAAAAAATATTGATAAACAAATATTCCAAAATTGAACAGGCGAACATATACACACATTGCAATGAATACTGTGGGTTTAAAAATAAAATAATTCTATTTGTTTCAGTTGCCCGCCGGGGAGATCGAATCGGTGGCCATTGGTTTTGCGAGCTAAGTGTTACTGACCACCATTACACCGCGACTCCTCGTTAAGATGAAGGGGGGTCTCTGAAGTCGTGAACAACGCTGTCATCACACGATGCTGGCTTCGTAAAACAGTAGGTGGCAGAGTGGACATATCTGCGCCCCGCAGGGCTAAGTGGCACAGCGGGGAGTTGAAGTGACGAGATATGGCTCTGCGGAGGAGGCTCGTGAAGGACACTGCTGCGCATTTGTTGAGGCAGGGTTGCCCTTTAGCAACAAAGGAGGGTCGAGGTGCGTCGCTCACAACATCGCGCTTTGAGCGCCGGGCGGATGAAACGCAGCAACTTGGCCCAGTGGGGAGCGTAAGCGGTGAATCTTCCAGTCATCTGAGGCAGTTAATATGATAACACCTGGTCTGCCCAGGTGACCGCTTGCTACCAGAGATCATTCGACAGGCCACGTGGCTGCTTCGGGGAATACCTAGCTTGGCTCGAGCTGCTTTTTGGTGGCCAGGGCTCTGGTTATTGTTGTTATGTGAGCCAGGGCTCAATATGCCAGTGCCTGGCCCTTTGACTAATAGCTACATCTGCTGAATACACAAACACCGAGACCTCTGCCATGTGCTGTAGCAGGTTTTCACGGCTCGATGTATGAGAATTGCCCGACGTAGCTCTTATTTCGGGTTAACATCAGTTATTTTCAATAATCGGATCGTGGCCCTGAATTTAGATAAAGATCATAATTTGTTTTCTCTCTATGGGGTTTCGTCTCATCTCATCTCATTGTCTGAAACCTCATCTCATCTCATTATTTGAAACCGCTTAATCCTATATAGGGTCACGGTGAGCCGGAGCCTATCCCGGAAACACTGGGCGTAAGGCAGGAATACACCCGACGACGGGACGCCAGTCCATCGCCGGGCACTGCGGGAAATTTAGTCAGCAAGCCAATTAACCTATGCGGCAGCATGTTTTTTTTGGACTGTGGGAGGAAACCGGAGTGCCCGGCGAAAACCCACGCGGACACGGGGAGAGAACATGCAAACTCCACACAGAAAGGCACCCGAGCAGAGATTCGAACCGGGCACCTTCTTGCTGTGAGGAGGCGACAGCGCTACCCACTGGGCCACCGCGCCGCCCATTTTTAAGACTCGTAGTAATTAAAACTTTCGTCAGTAACACTGCCCTAAATTATACACACACACATTTAATGGGCGACGTTTCTTGCATCGGGGCTTCTTTACAGCACATAGAGTCAACGCATGATGATAACCATCGATATTTTACTTCGATTTATGGAACGCGTTTGAAGATTCATTGACGGTTTTGCAATTAGGCGCACGCCACGCCACACGACTCGGTCAGATTTTACTTAAGCTGGAAGGAACCGTTGAGCTCTGCAGGCTCTCTTTTTAACTGTTGTCCAGCGGGGAGGGGTAAGCAAGTTACAACATCTCAGGGCACCGGGGACAATTTAGTCAGCAGGACAAGTAACGGTTTCGGACAATGAGATGAGATGAGACAATGAACCGAGGCATCGTGTCAGTTGTATGAACGAGACTTTAAGGAAAGGCAAAACAATACACGGCTCTGATTCACGATAATTAATCGCAAAGTTTAGAGCGTGAATCCTCACAAGACCGAGTCAATAATCAAGGCAACGTTCCACAACATATGTCTGTCTCGATATAACGCAACGCGTGTGTCAGTATATTCGTATGTATGTGCTCTCTATGTATGTAGGTGCTTGCTAACGGCACTTGACCCCACAGTCTGTTAAGGCTATACGGGGGATCTTTGTCTTTGTATGTTCGCACTAAACCTTGCGGTTACGAATTCTCTATGAGCATACATTTTGTCTGCACGACTCCTCGACGTTTTTTGTATTGTTTTAGCGTCACTTCCCACTCATTCGTTGCTCTTCTGAAGCTTCAGAGAGCCAGTGCATTTACTGATAATTGCGTTTCCAGAGCGCTTTTCACCGGAAGGTCACAAAGCGCTGCAGAAAGCTGCGAAGAGGACGGCATGTCAGCAACAGCAACGACATAAGAACAGAACATTAGCAACGATTACGTTTTATGTTTGTTACATATCTGAGCTGTTGCGAGAACGGCATGTGAAGAACAACAACGACATCGGAACGGTTCAACTGAAAGTCAAATAGTGGCAATAAATTATAGACGGACGTAAAAAAAAAAATCAACAAACAAGGAAGAAATGTTCCCGACTAGGCGCAAGTTTGCGAGCCATCATCCCGGCACGGCAACATTGAGCCGCATCAAAAGTCCTCGCCAGAGGACTTTAAAACCTTACGGAACACGTAAGTCTCGAGACGAGATTTGAAGATGCGCAGGGACTCGGCTGATCGAATCTCCAATGGAAGGGTATTCCAGAGTCTTGGAGCAGACACTCTTTATATTATTATAGAATCGTAATGTTTTTTTTTTGCGTGGCGCCTCAGGGTGAAATTGACATCGGCATATTGTACTCTGTACGCGTGTGATGATTTCAGTTTTTAGCCTGAAGATGCCTCCAATGTGGGATAAGAAATGTTATGAAGGACGGAGGAGGATCGCTTAATACGACTGTTCCGAAACAGCACCCCCTACCCCCCAATCAGCCTATTCGTTTTACCATCAATTACACGACTGTAATTGAACAAGTAATATCAAAGCTAGATTTTATATGGCTGGGCACGCGTTAGGTCACCGATAATTTCCTGGTCTCTCATTGGTTGACAGCCCATGTGACATCATAATCAGCCCGCTAGGTGTCGTACATCGCCATCTAGCGGTGATGCGAGCATGCCACGGTGAAGGGCCACTTTCTTCTTATTTGCCCCGAGTGTTTAGCTTTGGGGCGGCGCGGTGGCCCAGTGGTTAGCGCTGTCGCCTCACAGCAAGAAGGTCCCGGGTTCAAATCTCTCGGCTCGGGTGCCTTTCTGTGTGGAGTTTGCATGCTCTCCCCGTGTCCGCGTGGGTTTTCGCCGGGCACTCCGGTTTCCTCCCACAATCCAAAAGCATGCTGCTGCATAGGTTAATTGGCTCGCAGGCTAAATTGCCCGCAGTGCCCAGTGATGGACTGGCGTCCCATCGTGGGTGTATCCCTGCCTTGCGCCCTGTGTCTGCCGGGATAGGCTCCGGCTTCACCGTGACCCTGTATAGGACTAAGCGGTTTCAGACAATGAGATGAGATGTTTAGCTTTGGGGGGCGCCGGTGTGAACGTGCGTCTTCATGAGGTGACCCGGGTGTTGAAAATCTCATCGGCACCTTTATTGAGGAGGCTACATGGTCGTCACGGCAACTGGGCGCGCGTGTGCGGTGAAGTATGATCAAATGACCTCAATGATCCAAATAAACTCCACGAACAGCGCTGCCACCTGCCCCTGTTTTCCAAGCATTGTCCTAGCGTTTTAAATAAAGAAATAAAGACACACACTTAACTCAGGGGTGGTTCGGTTCCCGCTTCGGGTGTCTCTCTGTGCAGAATTTACGAATTCTCCCCGTGTCCGCGTGGGATTTCGCCGGGTACTCTGATTTTCTACCACCGTCCAAAGACACGCTGCTACCTAGGTTAATTGTTCTGCTGAGCAAATTGCCCCCAGTGCCCTGTGATGTACTGGCGTCACATCCTGGGTATAGCCCCACCATGCCCTCCTGCATCTGCCTGGATAGGCTCCGTCTCCTCGCGACCCTTGTACAGGACTAAGTGGGTACTCATACTGAACTGAACAATTAACACACCCGTCACCAACTGTGGCCTCAGATGAAAACAGCGATCTCTTTTTGACGTTCCTTCTTCATAGAACGAAGCTATGTTGAGGTCATTCTGCTAATTGTCCTTGCGCGCTGCCGCACGATGCGCAATGCAACAAGATTTCCCCTGACACAATACCCCCCGCTTCGTGCCAATTGCTCAATAATTCGGCGCTCAAGGCACAGATTATTCGCTTCCTCGCCCTCCTGTGTTCGAGTGCTGCGCGGTCATCTCCTTCCAATATCTCGTAGGTTTGTTTTTTTTGCATCTCATAGGCAGCATCCGTTCCTTGCATGGCGTGGAGGAGACCTTCATCCAGCAGTGGACTTACTAAAGGGCGGCGAATGTGTGCATGCACACACGTGTAACTATGCGCCTGCTGTTCACTTTATTACCAAGGCTGTTTTTTTTCTCCCATGAACCGCAGCAGGCGAGACGCCTCAAATAAATGGCTCCAGATACATGATTGGTATGATTT
>JAZEWT010000010.1:3480227-3494549 GCA_036362905.1 Mordacia mordax | reverse complement strand
CAGCACGCCATGCAGGCGCATAGCGTGCAGCGTTCCGCCGACAGCTCCTACGCACAAATCATCTTGCAATGCACAGTCATCAGAAGCGTGCGGCACACGCCGTCTGTATATAACGGAGCAGGTACTTGTATTTACATCGAGTGAACTCCCCCACTGGGGGTCCCGGAGTCGAATCATTCGTAAGTTTCCTAAAGCTGCCCTAACGGGGTAGCCGCGTCAATCGCTCCCCCTCTCTCCCTCGCGGCGTTTCGCCTCCAACGTCGGAGGCATTGTCAGGCGTTCAGCGGCTTTTGGAAGCAATCGTCAGGCATCGAGCCGTGAAAACTTACATCAGTTCTTTCACAAACGCTCATTTCATCCGCGCCACAACGCTGCGTTGATGTCTTGCAGCAGCTTTAATTGCCGCTCATTGATAAGTCTTCTGAAACATCAGAGAGCCAGAGATATTTCCCAACGGGCCTCGGCAAGAAATTCTGGTCAAAGCGTTCGCTTCAGCATAAAAAGTCATTGAACATGAGATGTAGGAAGAACGTGTTACATGCTCAGAACAAGATGACTCCTAGGCCGGGGAACTCTGCACGTTGTTACACCGTTCAATTGTCATTTTCGTTGCTGACATGCCGTTCTCTCCACGGCTCTGTGCAGCGCTTTGCGACCCTCGGGTGAAAATCACTCTGGCAGTGCAATTTATTATTATTATTACTGCATGGGTTTACCATACTGTCTGATGTTCCAACGAGTCAATTTGTATTCATGATTATAATTTTATCTGTGAATGGTATACGTGGTCTACGTTTAATGACGGGACAATTAGTTGGATAAAATTAGTGCACTCTGTCGATACCTGCCCTGAGATGCACCTGTAAAAATGCATTGTTTCCACATAAGTTAAATCACGCGCGAGTTTGATGTCAATATAAGGTTAACCGAGTGAACAAAGTCGTACAAATGGCATGGAACGAATCACAAATCAAATGAAAAGAGATGTTTTGAGACGAAAATAGGGTTTATTTCTCGGAGAGAGTTGACAGTATATCATGATAATGGCAACGTTTGCTTATCAACCAATTGTGCACAGAGTCTCATAGCTCAAGTGCGGCAGAGTTTTGCCAAGTTTTCAGAGTAGGTGTTGATTGCACTTTGGGTTGCAACTGAGGAATGTGCAGTGAATTCTTCAAAAACAGATTATGACAAACGCTGTCACGGGATCTTTAATATTCGCTGCCAAGCAGACGGCACGTGATATTGGTTACATCGAATATACACTCAGCATTTATCAGGGCGGCCCCTTGATTCGAACTCCGGCGTTAAGAGTCTCATCTTGATGAATAATGAATGCCTCTAAAAACCTCGTTACATTACATTTGGTTCTCCACTTGATTTAGAAAAAAACGTCAGCGCTGAACAACAACTACATTGGTTCACTGTCAGTCAGCGAACATCACTCTAAAGCAGGGTGGCTCAGCAAGTGCTGCCTCCTAGTTATCACTTGATATATACTAAGAAGTTTTGCAACGTATGATTTCATGGACCGTTCTTTAGAACCACACTATACACTGCTCTGCAAGCGTCCACATTGATTATATGTCTCATGAGACGGCACCAATGGCATGGAATCGTATTCTGACATGAAAAATCCATGACACAATTTCTGTGGAATGTGCTCCTGTCATTGAATGGATATTTTTTTTTTACATAGGCAGTCAATTTGTTCAATTGTATCAGAACCCACCGTGACGCTCACCAATGAAAGTTGGATGAATGTACTCAGATCGCCCGATGATCCTTTCAACGTGGTGCTGGGGCAAAACATCGCGAATTAGACAGAATTAACATCCGACACGGCTGTCCCGAAAGAACAGTTTACGGACAGCTATTCCCAATCATCATGCCGTGAAAATGTATGTACAGTGATACACCACTTAAGACATTAATAGGTGGATCTCCTCTCTACTGGCAAAATTCGATATTTTTCCTTGCGTGAGAGTGTTGCCGTCAGCAGCAGTCAACCAACTTGCTGGGTGAAGGGCTTCCCACGCTGCCGCCACTTCTCACCCTGTTAACGATGCGATAATCGGCAGGAGATGCCCTCATGGCTGCGTCTCCGCGCTGGATGTACCGCCTGGACGCGCTCCCTTCCTTCGCTTCAAGTGCCAGCGTTTTGAAAGCCACGCGTCTCGCCGCTGTCTCGTGAGCCAGTGCGCTGGACGGGAGCCCGGTGTCTGTGATCGTGACAAAACAGTGACACCATCGCTCCCCAACCTCCCTCTCGCTGACACTGACACCCCTACCTCCTCCTCCTCCCCCACCCCAAAACCCACTAGATTCATACACTGTGCATTTACACTGATAGGATGCAACTGACAAGTCGTGTTTAATTAAAACAGAGTGTTTGTGTTATTATTTTGAATGCAAAAAAAACAACAACTCCCCAGACAATTTCCAAAAATAAAGTTCCTGACTTAAAACGTGGATGCAGCCGCGCCATCACTAACCAATTAAATAAGCTGCTCCCTTCCATAGATGATGTTTCATTGTATGGTGAAGCGCAAAGCGCAATTTATATTTTCGTTCCCGAGTTCCGTGCGCGCTGCTTTATATTTCTGTAACTCAGCTGCGGAGGCACGCGGACAGCCACCCATTGTGGTCATCATCATTAATGCGATGTTTCCTGCTCACTGCAGTCGCGCATCCGTACAACGAAGTGTCCCCCACGGCACTTGCCCCGACTCTGCAGCCAAGCTCGGAGTCCTCGTCCTCTGCACGTCACCGGTTTGATGGACGCGCCTTTGCAGATGTGGCAGGATGCCTGTGCAGCGCCTTGAAAGTACGCAAGTACTGACCGCGGCGGTTCGATTCCCACCACGGGCACCTTTCGGCGTGGGGTTTGTGTGTTCTCCCCCTGTTTTTGCGTGGGTTTACTCCGCGTTCTCCGATTTCCTCCCGCAACTAAAAAAAAAATGCTCATTAACTAATTGGCCGATAATATAATACATAGGATGCAGTGTCTGGTGAGTTGGCGCTGACTGACCGTTTGGCTGACCTTCCCCGCCCCCCGTCCATGACGAGGCGTGGCATTTGTGTGCCGCGTTACAAATTGTATTGGTATTCTCATGTGTTTGACACCCTCACAGCAAGAAGTTCCCGGGTTCGAATCTCGGCTCGGGTGCCTTTCTGTGTGGGAGTTTGCGAGTTCTCTCCCCGTGTCCGCGTGGGTTTTCGCCGGGCACTCCGGTTTCCTCCCACAGTACAAAAAAACCATGCCGCTGCATAGGTTCATTTGCTCGCAGACTAAATTGCCGGCAGTGACGAACTGGCGTCCCATCGTGGGTATATCCATGCCTTGCGCCCTGTGTGTCTGCTGGGATAGGCTCCAGCTCACCGCGACCCTGTACAGGATTCAGCGATGTCTGACAATGAGACGAGATGTCTTTGACACCGTAGACCGCTCACTCATCGAAGCTCCCCACAAGAGCCAGGCACGTGCATTTAATCGTCATCGCCTGTCATCACGAATCATCGGCCGGATGTTGTCGATCCACCGCTGGATGGAAGTGCGGCCACGTTGTGGCCAATCTCTCTGTCTCGCAGCCTCGTCCGTCTCGCTCCTGCGTGAGCCCTGACCTCGTCGCACCTGTTGGCGATCAGTCATCTTGGGCGAGTGCTCCCTCCTTCTTCTCTTGGCTGTCATTCACTGCCGTCACTCATTGCCCGCCGTTCCATCTGCCAATGCGTCGCGCTCAGGCCCACTTACTTTTATCTCATCTCATTATCTGAAACCGCTTAATCCTATATAGGGTCATGGTGAGCCGGAGCCTATCTCGGAAACACAGGGCGTAAGGCAGGAATACACCCGACGACGGGACGCCGGTCCATCGCCGGGCATTGCGGGACAATTTTAGTCTGCGAGCCAATCAAGCTATCCAGGAGCATGCTTTTGGACTGTGGGAGGAAAGCGGAGTACCCGGCGAAAACCCACGCGGACACGGGGAGAGCATGCAAACTCCACACAGAAAGGCACCCGAGCCGAGAGATTCGAACCCGGGACCTTCTTGCTGTGAGGCGTCAGCGCTAACCACTGGGCCACCGCGCCGCCCACTTACTTTTATTAGCCAGTCAATATGATGTCTAATTAGAGTGTGTTCCCTGATACATATGTTCTTCTTTATGTTCCTCAGCCTCATTCCTTGTCTTTTTAAAGAAATGTTTAGATTTTGTTTTACTTTCTTCGTTCGTGTGCACGTGTCTGATTCACATAGCTTAGCAAATTATACTGTGGACAGATCAAGCATTGCAACCTTACTGTTTATGGAGTCGGGATAATAACAATAATTGCACTTCTAGAGCGCTTTTCACCCGAGGGTCACAAAGCGCTGCACAGGGCTGTTGCGAGAACGGCAGGGTCAGCAACAAAAATGACGTAAGAACGGTTTAACTGAAAATCAAAGAATGGCAATACGAGTTTCTAAATAAGAAGTACATTTCTGATGAAAAATAAAACAAAATGAAACATATTTTGGAAGGAAAGTTTTCGAATTAATTTTCAATCCGTTATGCATAAACATATATTGGCAGACAATATTGTACTATATGTTAACATAAACGTGTATGCTGTTGCATCAATGCTTGTAAGCTCACTGGGTATTTTCCGCTGTAATAATACACGTCCAGCTGTACATATAGAGGACTACAGAGCTTGGGCAGTTGTTGGTGCTGATTTACCACCTGGCTGTCTCAGCCTGCCTGTAATGCCTCAGCCATTGTAAGATGCAATTTGTGTGAATGACAGCGCTGTGAATGACAGCGCTGTAGTTAGTTTATAATTTACTGTGCCTTTGTGTTAACATAGGTGATGTCACCTCGTTCCACGTGACACCATCGTGGCAGGAAAATCACGAAAGTGATGTAATGTTTTAATCGTCATTTCCTGTGACATTATACTTTCCGAACAATGCGGAGCCACATATCTCAAAGATCGATATTATATATATATATATTCAAAAGCCCAATTTTAAAAGTTGAAATTTGTATCAATATGAAAAATTGAGAACCTATCATGATTACGCAATCAACCCCAAAATTATTAGCAAGCACTGCCCCATTCCTTTACATTTTCTTACAGATAAACCTGGCCTCGATTTCCTCATCCCTGATAATTATCGCCCCATCTCAATTCTGCCATTCCTCTCTCAGGTACTTGAACGTGCAGTAGCCGCGCAACTCCAGAAACAACGTTCGAAACAATGACCGCCTCGATCCCTTCCAATCTGGGTTCAGATTCGGCCACAGTAATAAAACTGCTCTGGTAAAAGTAGTTAATGACCAACTCGTCGCTGCTGATGAAGGCTTGACAAGTATTCTTGTCCTCCTGGACCTGAGAGCTGCCTTTGATACCGTTGACCACCCAGTCTTACTTCAGCGACTAGAGGGTATGTAGGTCTCTGGCTCCGTACTGCATTGGCTGAGCTCCTACCTCACCGACCGGAAGCAGTTCGTCAGCCTCGGAAGACAAAACTCAGAGATCCATCCTGTTTTGTCTGGAGTTCCTCAGGGTTCAGTTCTCGGCCCACTCCTTTTCAGCATCTACCTACAACCACCTGGCCAGATCCTGCGTAGCCTTGATCTCAGCTACCATTGATATGCTGATGACATCTATATCTATATCCATGCAAAGCCATCCGTCAATGCGTCTGGTCTTTGCATGTCGTCTTCACTGTCAAAGGCCTGACAAAACAGAAGTTTTGCCTTTGGGAACCCCGTACCAATTGTCCAAGGATGAACCGATCCAATTGATGCTTGACGACCAGACCATTGAAGTTGCTAAGGCAGTCTGGAGTCAATGTGTGACCCTTGATAACTCATTCAGCTTCGAGACACACATCAACAAGGCCCCCAACATAGCATATTTCCATCTCATGAATATACCCAGACTGTGCAACATCCTGTCACCCGTTGATGCTGAGAATCTAATATACATCTTCATATCCTCACCAATCGATGACTGCAATGCACTGCTTCTTGGCACCCCTGCCTGCCTAATCAATTGTCTCCAACGTGTGCAGAATGCGGCTGCTAAAGTCCTCACCCGTACACCCATCCACGATCACATATCCCCAGTACTGATGGCTCTCCACTGGCTACCGGTTCAACAAAGATTTAATTCAAGATCCTCCTTCTCTTGTCGCATCTCCATTCGATGGGTGACAGCGCCTTCTTCCACGCTGCACCAACACTCTGGAATGACCTTCAACTGGAGATTCAATCAGCTGAGTCCCTGGGCATCTTCAAATCTCGTCTCAAGATTCACTTGTTCTCTAAGGCTTTCAAGTCATCTAGCTGGGACTGTTGATGCGGCTCAATGTGGTCGTGCCAGGATGATGGCTTTCTGCCGACCTGCGCCTGCTCAGAAACATTTATTGCTTCTTTATTTGTTGAAGAACTATTTTATTATTTTACTATTGCTTATTTTACGTCCTATAATTTATTTGCGACTTGCAGTTGATCTGTCCTGATATTCTTGTTGACATGCCGTTCTCTTCCCAGCCTGTGCAGCGCTTTGTGACCCTCGGGTGAAAAGCGCTTTAGAAGTGCAATTATTATTATAATGTCTTAGGACTGCGATTACATATTTTGTATCACCCACGTGTTGAGTCCCAGTGCACTTGAAATGGTTAACAGTACGAGTCAATAAACTGAGCCATGTAAATTGTCAGCCCTATTTAGAGACAGATGTGATTTGAATACTTACGGGCCGTCAATGATGATGTACAGAAGACATAAGATAATTAAAATCGCCAGGTTTTGCTCTTGGGATACTTCAAGTGCATCATTTCGTCAACCACTTGCAAATAAATAGTGATGGCTGTTAGAATTTGGTGGACAATTTATGCATGTTTATGCGCACGCACACACACGTACGCACGCATGCATACATACACCGGAATATTAATGCCATTTAGCTAAGTCCTGCAAATCACCGCTATAATGAGAAACAATTCACACATTGGAAAGATCGGGTGCATAAACAAGTTAGCTTGCTTGTGACGGATTATTTAAATAGCAGGATTGAATTAGCATTCCTTGGCGGCACGGTGGCCCAGTGGGTAGCGCCGTCGTCTCACAGCAAGAAGGCCCCGGGTTCGAATATCGGCTCGGGTGCCTTTCTGTGCGGAGTTTGCATGTTCTCCCTGTGTCCGCGTGGGTTTTCGCCGGGCACTCCGGTTTCCTCCCGCAGTCCAAAAAACACGCTGCCGCATAGGTTAATTGGCTCGCAGACGAATTTGTCTGCAGTGGCCGGTGATGGACTGGCGTCCCATCGTGGGCATATCCCTCTCTTGCGCCCTGTGTCTGCCAGGATAGGCTCCAGCTCATCGCGAGCCTGTACAGGACTAAAGCGGTTTGTGACAATGAGATGAGATATTAGCATTCCGAGAACGGCAGTGATGAACGTGCGAATGTTTTGAACTAAATTAATTCCTCCCTATAATTCTGTGAACTCGCAAGTTATTCCCGGTAATTTTATTTCCAGAAGAGCTTTTTAATTGGCGGTTTCGTTCAGCCGTGGTAGCATAATGTGTATGATTTGTGTGGCAGCTCCAATATTCTCCCGATTTATTTATTTGCGATGCCGACGCGTGTTACACTATCGTGCCTGGTGTTTGGCGGCGCAGACAAGTGTTTGTTTTCGGGCGAACGCTTAATGATGAATGGTGGCACAGCGGTTAGTGCAAAATCCACTAGCAAGCCGGGTTCCGTTTATGGCCACAGTTAACATGTGGTTATATCTGAACCAGTTCTGGGTCCCTGATAAGTCGATTCAGCCTTCAAAAATAAAAACACTCGGTTCGTTATGGATGCCCGGCGATGGACTGGCGTCCCGTCGTCGGGTGTATTCCTGCCTTACGCCCTGTGTTTCCGGGATAAGCTCCGGCTCACCGTGACCCTATATAGGATTAAGCGGTTTCAGATAATGAGATGAGAGAGGTTCGTTATGGAAATATCAGTACTAATGAAATTGATCAAGGCCCTGTTACACCGTCTTCACTTCTGCTGTGTCGGCCTTAATAGGTGCTCGCAAACAGAAGTTGCCCTGATAGTTTGTCAAAGGCCATTCAGGATATATTAGCATTAATGATGCCAGTTGCATGTAACAATATCTGATGGAGAAGTTCAAAATCTCTCTTAGAGACGCTTTTAAAATCCCACTGGCTGATCAAAAATTCAAGTCGAAGATTAAATGGTGCGAAATTGTAACGCCGAGACGTTGCTGTTAAGACTGTAGGCGTTCTATTTGTCTGTATTCATTCACAAGCGTTCTAAAGTAAATACAGGCATCGGTGATTATTGCAAAATCCCCATGCAGCCGAGGTAAATTTGTCGGTAATAATTCATGCAGATGCATCATGGAAAGCTGCCTTAAAGCAAAAACGAGCATCGCTCACACAAACGTTTTCTCGTTGACATTTTAATTATTTTGAATAAATAATGTGAGCGGCCGTAATTTCAGTTCTTAAGAGCTCGCTCAGCATCATGGCCGATGACGACGATAGGCGCCGCTGGGACTGAGATTGTGTCGGTGTCCTATGCAATCAGGTGTAAATAGCCTCCGACCTGTGACCAAATCGCCCAGAATGATCCTGACATCGTAAGATTTCCAGAGGGAGGCTATGCCGGTGGGGCTGAGCCTGCATGGTGCTTAGGTCGGGTGGCCACAGCGCAAGCCGGGTGGTTACTAAAGGCTTTGGGGCTACGTTTAGCGGACAGCACAGACATTTCGGCACAGAAAGAAAAAAAAACAAACGTTGGTTGTCCCGCACCTCTATTCCCCTGCAGTCACAAGCAAGGGGCTGACCGGCGAGTTGAAGTAGAGTCGAGGCATGACTTTGACAAGCGCGGTGTGAATTGGGCGCTTGTCATTCGCTCAATCGCAGATTGTTCATTAGGCTGCATAGCGTACATACTGTGAAATGCACAGCAAGTACACACGTGGCTCTCCGCGAGATGTTCTTTCAGTCTTCTCGAATCGCACTTAAATACGTTCGTGTTTACCGATTAGCGATTCGCGCCAAGGCGTCGTGATACTCAGAGTATTGTGCAACTGAAGTTCGATTGTTTTGCGTGAGTGTAATCGTCTCTGAAGAAAGTGCAAATGGTAACGGCCTAGGCTCGACCAGCATGATGAGTAAACCGCATACTATGATATGTGAATACATCAATGAAATCCATTTTTTGGGGGGGGTCAGGTCACGTAGAAAATTGTAAATTATAAATGTGTCGTTTAACCCTCCACCACCCAACACGACCAATCAGCAAGGGGTTGTCACGTTTGAACGGAAGATGCGCCATCATCGGGCACCCTCAGACAGTGTGACCTCCCGCCTCATCGGCTGCAGGCAGAATTTTCCAGAATGACATTCAGGTCAATTCTGGATCACAGGCTGCCTTGGTGGGTCACAACACGTGCTCTGCAAGAAAACCATATAGGTGTTAATGTTAGATAGTCAGGAGATAGGAGCATTACTGTTGGGACTGTCAGGTAGATTCTTGGGGGAGGGGGGATGGTACGAGAGCCGGTGGTGAGAAAGTTCGTTTGCTGGACGAGGCATTTCGATTGCACATAGGAAAGACAATGCGCGAGGTGACACCTTGCGGAGGGGTGGATGTCCAAGGGGACACCTGCAGGAGGCCACCCTGGGAGATGCGAGGCGAGCGATCGGTCGCTCGATGCACGGAAAAGGCACGGCCACCGCTGCACGCCTAGGCTAGCGGTGCTACAGACCTTCCCCCAAAGGACCAGAGTGGGGCAACCGACCCCGACGTGACTACGAGCGGGTCAGCGAGCGGAGGAGACTCACGGAGGGAACAGTCGACCTCGCAGAAGCGAACTGATGACCTCCCAAGATGTGTGACAGCGTTGTCAAGCAACTGGAGGTGACAGCCTGGGCCTCGAGGACCTCCCGGGATGGAGAGAGTACATGAAGCAGACGGTGCGCCTGTTGGCATGCCTCATCAAGCTTTGATGGTGGTAGAGTGCAAAGTGTGACGTGCAAGTATCACGCTCAACGAGAGGGACTGCAGGCCCTACACGGGTGGGAGACCAGCGTGCGACGGGGTGGGTGAGGTTGTCTGTAAGGGTTCTTGCACCACCGGCGATGGACCGGCGTCCCGTCGTCGGGTGTATTCCTGCCTTACGCCCTATGTTTCCGGGATAGGCTCCGGCTTCACCGTGACCCTATATAGGATTAAGCGGTTTCAGATAATGAGATGAGATGAGGTTCTTGCACCAGCCGGGCTGCGGAGCAATCGCGACTCTCCGGGCGGTGCGCTGAGCCAGTGAATTTGGGGGCTGTGGTATACAACCTCCATAGCCACAGAGCGAGGAGGCCGCGGCCTACTCTCGCCCCAGATCAGTGTTCCCTTCACGTACACATGCACGCTCGCACCTCCACTCCAGACTGAGAGCCACGGGTGCGCTCACAGGTCAGGATTGCGACAGCGCGGCGCGAAGATGGATCGATGAAGCGTGCAGGTCCTCAGGTGTTTTTTTTTATTTGGGATGGGTTAGTAACCCTCCGCGTTATAAGAGGCATAACACCGGCGTGACTATTGGGCGGCAGCTACTGGCATTGGGATTTGGTGAGAGTGGGGTTATTAAACTGATAGCGGAGTACTCTCAGTCGTGTCCTCTACCCCGTAGGGTCTCTCGCGTGGTCACCCCCATCCCCCCCGTCTCCATTTCGCGACCTTGGGAGCCCCCATTCTCCGGGCTCGTCTGTGTCCAGCCCTGGTTGATCGATATATATATATTCTGTCGCATCCACCCACCCTTCCTGGCGTGTGGCAGGCAGTTTGTGAAAATAATATGAGCTACCATAAATTTCGAATTATTGTTATTTCTGCAGGAAAGAGGCTACACAAAGCATTGGTAATGCCATAAAGTGAATGCATTATGCATTTTAATTGTTCTCCCTTAATGTTACATGAATGGTGTGAGCGCTGTTGAGCTAATTTATTAATTTTCTTGAGCTCGTTCATGCATTAATAATCATCTTAATGGGATGCTCAGTTTCCATAGCACTTAGTACTATTATTATTTCATTTATGTCTGGGTTATCAGCGGACTAGCCATGTGTGCAATTATATATATTTTAAAGTTTGATATTGAATTACAATTGCCAATATTAATTGATAATTTAAAAATAATAATAACAATTGTACTTCCAGAGCACTTTTTATTATAATTTATTGAAATGTTGTTAATAGAAAAAAAAATCGGCCACGAGACTGTTGCTGCATTGTACAAATTGTGAATTGAAGAAATTATGCATAATAAGCAGTGCATTTTCTTTTAACCAATAAAACATGAAACCATGAGTTACGTCCGCAACAATATCGCCTATCCTGTTAATCGTTGGGTTATCTACGAATTTAACCTAATCATCCATGGTAAAATTGCAAATAACCTATGTATGAAATTGCTTTGCCGCTCAGCTCATTTTATTCGTGGAAATAAATTGTGAGAAAAAACCGAAAAATCATTCTGCAAAACGCAGAATGATGTCTTACGGATAATAGGGTTGTGGAGAATCGGAGTGTTTTGCAGTAATAGAGATTCGAATATAAGAAGTCCACTATTATTACTTTGAAATTGTTTGAAATTGCATTGAATATTATGGCAGCACCAATGGACTGCCGAGATTTAGACAGTGAGCAAATTGTCACTGTAAATTATGAAGACAGCATCACATCAGCAGGACAGATGGGCTGTTTTATGTACATGATTTAAAAAATATATACATACATAGAGCCAATTTTGGCCTCTATTTTTTGCCCAAACAAGCAATTGCCAACAGACGGCTCAGTGCATTTTGCACCGACAGAGGATGGGCAAAAGCAACAAAACGCCCCTCGGTCCACCCCAAAAAATGTCCTTGAAATTCATCACAGTGGCGACTTTACGCAACGAAATATACGACAACATTAATGCTTTGTGACGTCCAATTATAGTGCTGTGTGTTGTTGCCATCGGGGGAGTGGTTAGAAGAGCGCGCGACACTCGCAAAGTCTCAGGTGTACCGGGAAGATTGTGTCACGTGAAGCTCTGCTATGGCTCCTTCACAATGCTTATCCTTACATTCACGTGCTAACCTCACCGCTTCAGTCTCTTGCCTTTGCCTCGGCCAGACGTCCAGTGGTGTGCGGTGAAAAGTGACACGAAAGCAATCGCGATGTTTGTTTGTTTACCGTGTAAAAAAAAAATGTCATTTTCACAATAGTTGTGTTTTTCAATTCCAGCTTGATGGGGTGCTCGAATTTGCATCACAGCCACGTCACCTAGAGTGTGCATGACCTCGTCGGATCTCGGAAGCTTAGCGGCAGCACGGTGGCATTGCGAGACGCGCTGCCGCCTCGCAGCAAGAAGGCCCTGGGTTCGATTCTCGGCATGTGGAGTTTGTGCGTTCTCTCCATTATCCACGTGGGTTTCGCTAGGTATTCTGTTTTCCTCCCATAGTCCAAACATACGTTGCCTGGGTTAGTTGGCCTGACGACATTGCTCCCGGTGCTCTGAGATGTTGTAACATGCTTACCCCTCTCTGCTGAACAACTGTTAAAAATAGTTGCATAGTTTAAGGGTTATTTCCAGCTTAAATATGAACTAACTGACATAGTCTATGGGTAACTTTTTCTCAGTGCAAAGGTTTACAAAAACCGAAGAGATTTTACCATTTCTGGCAACAATACAAGTGTAATGACCTGAAAAATGGGTCTCAGTAGAGAGCGTTTGAGACTGAACTAGTTTGCTGGTTTCCCACCACCTTGGTGTTGTTTCACGCCACTGGTTCCCATTGGTCACAGTGCACGTAGAGGAAGGAGGCCCAGTTGCCCCGGCGCTTCACTCGAGGGACTGTGATTGGCCAAGAACAAAGGTCGGATGGCTTAAAGCGGAGATGGGGGAGGAGCGAGGGGCAGAACCAAGGATGGGTATTTAAAGCGACGCCAGACGTAAGGCAGGGTCATCGCTGCAGTCAAGAGCCTAGCTGTGGATGAAGCCTGATGTGGATGGAGTCGAAGTGTAATAGAACCAGCGATGTTAATGAGTTCAGAAATACCCTACCATCTGTAGTTGCGGAATATAGATCAACCATTCTTCAACACTGCCTTGGAGTCATTATACAAGCATTAAGGTCTGAAAACACCAAACAGACACCTTGCAAAACATGCAAACAAGATGCTTTGCTAATGTATGGATTGTCCTCGAAACTGATTGGCCCACATGAAAGATGACTTTCTTTAGTGCCTTGTCTCAGTGACAGCCAAGTGTTGTCCAAAAGACAAATAGCTCAAGATACAACCTTTTCACCCGAGGGTCACAAAGCGCTGCACAGAGTTGGTGAAAAGGTCTATGGGTACTGGCGAAAGGTACCCATAGACTTAACAGCTTGACCTGAGCTACTAATGCATTGACATTGGCATTATCCTGAATTGACTGACCTAGTTTTAGCCTCGCTAATGACTGGATTGGCAACGACTACGCATTCCGGATGTCATAGTCTGTTGCGGAGTTACATTACAGGTTGTAGAGGGGGCCGTGTGGTGAAGTCTATCGCTGTATTGTAACTTTTCTGGCCATTCTTTAGCACAATGGTCAACACCTGGCCATCATAGTGAAGTATGGTCATATAATCCCGATTACCCGCTGCGATGCGGAGCTGAGATGCGTCGTTCCAGCAGTGGAATCGTAATGTACACCGTGAGTGACTCAAACGCTTGCAGTTTTTGCAAAGTTTGGTTAAAGGGCACTTTAAAAATGTAAATTATTATTATTATGATTGGCAGAAACTGCCCTGAGGTGGCCAGAAGATGGCGGTAGAGCAATGAATGGCTAAATCCATTTGCTTTGAGTGTTATCTCCCTCTGATGGATGGATATTCTCTCGGAACTCTCCTGATATTCTGTCACGGATTCTGGTATTTTTTTTTACTCCTGCACACTTCTATATACATAAACATATTTACACCCCCGAGGTGGACTGAACGTACACACACACACACACGCCGCATATGAATTCCACAGAAAGGACTGAATAAATGCATACATTGAACGAGGGAATGCGCGTACGCAGTACACAAAGACATAGGCTTTAACATAAAGACAAAGACAGTGGGGAGCCCCCAGGCGGGGTGCCGCTCAATAGATCCACTGCAGGTTGCTGAAGAGCAAAGTTCGTACGTGTCTGTGAGATGAAAACCAATTATAATGCTGATGTGGCTGTTTGCACAAAGGCTAATTCACAGAGGGGCGGCGCGGTGGCCCAGTGGTTAG
>JAZEWT010000010.1:3457791-3476131 GCA_036362905.1 Mordacia mordax | reverse complement strand
GCGTCCCATTATGGGTATACCCCTGCCTTACGCCCTGTGTCTGCCGGGATAGGCTCCGGCTCACCGCGACCCTGTACAGGACTAAGCGGTTTCTGACAATGAGATGACTTGAGATGTTTAAATATAGAACCAAAGCTTGCGGGTGATGAGCGCTTGACGGCAGTGGAGGGGATGTAGGAGGGAGGGAGGGAGGTGGGGGTGGTATGGGGGTGGGAGCTCTCAATCTAATGATATGACAATCACGTCAACTTGTAATGATTCAATGGTACGAGGAGCCACAGTTAAGCCGGATGACAGCCACGCGATGAGCCGGTGCCAACAATTCCCCAAGGCATGCGGTCACATGTGTTTCAAGATGTTGATGACAATTAAATGAGTGCTTAAATGTGAGAGAAAACGCAGCAAAACAAGACGAAACCCAATTACAGTGAGAGCTGCATATGAACACGCTTTAAATAAGCACATTTCCAGTATATAATAATTGCACTTCTAGAGCGCCTTTCACCCGGGGGTCACAAAGCGCTGCACAGAGCTGCGGAGAGAACGTCATGGCAGCAACAACAACGACATATGAACGGCAAATCAACAACAAAACGTTTTTTGGTTACAAATCTGAGCTGTGGAGAGAGCGTCCAACAATAACAGCAGCAACGCCAGAGCAGTTCAACTGAAAGTCAAATAATGGCTATAATGTGCGACACGAGCTTACTTTGCACTGGTGGGGAGAAGTAAATGGCACATTCTGTTATAAGCACACTTCTGCCATAAGCACAGCTGGCTCTGCTCGCAGAGGGAGCTGCGTATACCCAGCCTTCATCACCTTCAGTGACCTGGACCCTGGTTAACCCCGTCCCTCCACCGCCAGACCACGTTAATCGCAATCGACTCGCAGTAAGCACAGAGACTTGGCTGGAATGACTCACGTTTCCGTTCGTCGCATGGGCACCGCGAAAAAATGTCACTCGTTTATTCCTTCCTGGAAATGGCATCGATCATGCATATCATGGAAACTGGACACAGTCATCCGGAATATTTGCCTTAAGGAGGAAACAATTCGTGGTATGTGACGTTTCGGGCAATGTTCCATCTTCATAGTTCTGAGCTCTACACTGTGATGAAGGACTACCGCTTTCTCTTTAGAGCCATGCGCTTGACAAATGTGTTTGGTTCTAGTTGTTTATGCTAGTGCATCACTGCCAACGCTCTGTCGGTGAAATGCTTAAGCAATAGGTAGCTGATCGTTAATAGCAGAGATGCTCATTCCACCCGGGGCGTCACGGTGGCCCAGTGGGTAGCGCTGTCGCTTCCTCACAGCAAAAAGGTCCCGGGTTCGAATCTTGGCTCGGGTGCCTTTCTGTGTGGAGTTTGCATGTTCTCCCCGTGTCCGCGTGGGTTTTCGCCGGGCACTCCGGTTTCTTCCCACAGTCCAAAAAACATGCTGCTGCATAGATTAATTGGCTTGCAAACTAAATTGCCCGCAGTGCCCGGTGATGGACTGGCGTGCCATCGTGGGTATATCGCTGCCTTGCGCCCTGTGTCTGCCGGGATAGGCTCCGGCTCACCGCGACCCTATACAGAATTAAGCGACTCTGACAATGAGATGAGATGAGCTCATTTCACCCACTGCCAAGGGACCTATGTGCTCGACTTTCTGATGAAAATCACTTAAGCACAGTGTTAGTCACTCAGTCTCTATTTAATAATCATAATTGCACTTCCAGAGCGCTTTTCACCTGAGTGTTATAAAGCGCTGCACGTATCTGTCGGGGGACGCTGTTCAGGTGAGGAGGCACTCCCCTCGTCACTCGCTCGGCTTCTCCAGTCTTCACCTCCGCGTCTCACCGCTGTTTTTTTTTTAAGCTGGAAAGATCGGTTAAGCTATGTAGATTTTTTTTTTTTACACCGGGTAGAGGTAAGCAAGTGTCCACATACCAGTGGCACCAGGGGCAAATTAGTCAGGACCAATAACTTGGGCAGCATATCTTTTGTCTGCGTGAGGAAACCGAAGTACCCAGCGAAAACCCACGCGGACACGAGAGTGATTTGCAAACGTCACACAAAGGCACCCAAAGTGGGATGCAAACCGGGGACCTTCTTGCTGGGAGGCGTTAATGCTACTCACCGCGCCATCGTGCCATCTAAAGTGGCAGACAGTGGCTCACAATTGGGATAAATCAATGATCTTCTCACGTCGATCTTGGCATATCGTATTATGCTCATATACTGAAGAAAATCTCATTGAGTCTCATGACTCTGTTCGGAATGGTCCTGCCAAGTTTTTGGTAGCTGTGTGTATGCGTGCAAGGAGCTCGGACTCGAGATGAAATAAAAGCGCACCTAAAAACTAAATAAAATAAGTTGAAAAATGAAATAGCCGCCAAAAATGCAGGAACTTCTCAGGCCGGATCGAATAGAGTACAACAATAACGGATCGCAAGCGCGAATAAATCACACAGATATAAGGTAAAAGATGAAAAAGGAACTTGCAAATAAGAGGCAATAATACATAGAATTTCGAGATGAAATGAAACAATATCATGAAAGAGATTTCAGCAGAAACAACGCGGCGATTTCATATTTTCGTTCAATTTTAAGATGAAGGTTTTTTTTTTGTTCAAGCCACGCTTGTTTCCACCAGAATTGCTCTACAGAGATGCTCTCTCGGGTTAGCCATATCGAGCGTTCCTCTTTCGCGACGGCTATCACCGAAGAGCACCTCTTGAGAACGGTTCTCATGCATCGAGCCGTGAAAGCCCAAACTGACATCTCGTCGTATTGTGTGAGCAATGAATTGGCCGACAGCGACTTGAATATCAGCGTCAAGGAATAGTTTGTAAATATGAGGCAGGTGCAAATAAGGACGCGAGTGTGTGGGGAGCATTATGTGAGGACAAAGAGCGCTCGTATTCAACGAGTAATTATTTAGCAATTTGAATTTGGAATTCAACACCAAGAATAATATGATACGGCGGCGTTCAGAATTATCGGTTAGAATAGTAATAATAATACATAAGCGCGGCACGGTGGCCCAGTGGGTAGCGCTGTTGCCTTACAGCAAGAAGATCCCGGGTTCGAATCTCGGCTCGGGTGCCTTTCTGTGTGGAGTTTGCATGTTCTCTCCCCGTGTCCGCGCGGGTTTTCGCCGGGCACTCTAGTTTCCTCCCACAGTCCAAAAAACACGCTACTGCATAGGTTCATTGGCTTGCAGACTAAATTTCCCGCAGTGCCCGGTGATGGACTGGCGTCCCATCGTGGGCATATCCCTACCTTGCGCCCTGTCTGCCGGGATAGGCTCCGGCTCACTGCGGCCCTGTACAGGACTAAGCGGTTTCTGACAATGAGATGAGACTTCTACAGCGCTTTTCACTCGGGGGTCACAAAGCGCTGCACAGAAACCGGAGTGCCCGGCGAAAACCCACGCAGACACGGGGAGAGAACTCGCAAACTCCACACAGAAAGGCACCCGAGCCGAGATTCGAACCCGGGTCCTTCTTGCTGTGAGGCAACAGCGCTACCCACTGGGCCACCGTGCCGCGCACAGGAATATATTGCTTTTTGGTTAACAGTTGTCCAGTGGGAAGAGGTAATGGAGTTGCAACATCGATGGGTAGCGGGGGATAGCCACAGTCGTTTGTTGAACAGTCGCACGGATCAAAGGTGTTGTGCGCCCTTGTTAGAAGCGAATGCGTCATCGGGCCAAGAGATCGTCTCCTTGGAAGTGACTTAAGTAACCACTTTGTCTATCGCTCGCCATCGCGGTCAGAGTCTGCGGCAGAGTGGCAGCGCACTGCACCACTTTGAAAGTCCTGCCCGAGGCCAGGTGGGTCGGTGCCACCTGGCAGCCTGGCTGATTTCTTCTCTGCTCGTATCGTGCGTCTCCGCGTGTTCGTCTCGTCCGTGAACAGGCGTGGAAATTCTGTGCAAAGCTTTGTCTCACCTCATCTCATTGTCAGAAACCGCTTAGTCCTGTGCGGGGTCGCGGTGAGCCGGAGCCTATCCCGGCAGACACAGGGCGCAAGGCAGGGATATACCCACGATGGGACACCAGTCCATCACCGGGCACTGCGGGCAATTTAGTCTGCAAGCCAATTAACCTATGCAGCAGCATGTTTTTGGACTGTGGGAGGAAACCGGAGTGCCCGGCGAAAACCAACGCGGACACGGGGAGAGAACTCGCAAACTCCACACAGAAAGGCACCCGAGCCGAGATTCGAACCGGGCACCTTCTTGCTATGAGGCGACAGCGCTACCCGCTGGGCCACCGTGCAAAGCTTCATAAGCTGCGTTATTATTCCTGTTACAGTTGCCGCAGGACGAGTGACACGTTTAATGCCAAGGCTCATTGGGGCGACACGGCGGCTGCAATTAGGACGAACGTGCCGCAAAGTGCGGACAGGTGGGAAATGAATACATTGATAGCGGATCATACCTCAAAACAGCGTCTTGGACGATTGCTAAATTAAACGTCGCGATGTGTAAATATTTAAATCTGTGTTTTGTTTGGGAAATAACAGCGTCAAGTTTATCTTAGCTCTGTGCGCGTGAAGATAGCGACTGAGCTTCGGGTTTGGGGAATTAGTACACGAACACATTTATACTTATCTTCCAGATTAACAGGCGCCTGCACAAAACTGACCGGTGGGTAAAGCGCCGTTAGCGAGTACTTATGGCGGTCAGCACGGCACAGGAGGAGGTGGGTGGCCATTACCACGCCCGGCCGCCTTTGTATCCCTAGCCGAATTAGGGGGAGGCGCAGGCCCTCTTCAGAAACATCGTCAGTGGTGTTGGCCGTGAGCAGGATTCGAACTGGGGCTGCCAGGTTAGTAGCCGAGCGCGCTAACCGCTGAGCCACGGCTCCCCACGCGGGTGCACATACACGATTTTTAAACAATGCTATTAGTTACCTCCCTGCGGACAGAACGAATTAAGAGATAGTAAATTAGAATTTATAGCTGAGTGGGGTTTTTTTTACTGCTAGGCGGGAAGCGTCGTAAAAAAACAAAGCATTTGTGGACATTTGAACGAAATTAACTCGCAATGATTAAAGATTTTTAAGATAAAAACAAACTAGCCGTGGCCTGGCAGTGCTGTAATGACACTTTACTGAGTGAATGAAGAGCAATAACTATCGTGTAAACACAGAGGCAACAGCGTGTGCGGGACAGCATCTCCCAGTCACCCTGAATAAAAATAAAAAATACTAATTTAGTAATGTGCACTGAATTCACTCTGAAATACAGCGTGACTCAGAGGCGCGAGGGACTACTGATAAGCAGCTGAGCTGGTGCCAACAATTACCCAAGCTCCGTAATGCTCTGTATTTTCAGGTGTTATTTAATGAATGACTGTGGGATTAAAACCACAGTGCACGGAGAAACCCCGCACGTGCGAGGGAGAAAGGCTGTATCTCATACAGACGCGTCCGCGAAATGCAGTCCTGTATTCTGTCGAGCCAGGGCATAGGTCATCGACACGCGCTGCAATGGCGTTTTATTTGCTGCGATTCACCACCACACGCGTGCCCAGTGCTGGATTACTGGCGCGCACAGCCTCCTCTGTCGGATGAATGCACCCAACCGCGCCACATCGCTGAGAGCTAAGCAGGTGTGGTGAGCCTGATTCCTACCGTACGCTGTTCTTAAACAGAAGACAGGTGTCTGAGAACGGCGATGGACTGGCGTCCCGTCGTCGGGTGTATTCCTGCCTTACGCCCTGTGTTTCCGGGATAGGCTCCGGCTCACCGTGACCCTATATAGGATTAAGCGGTTTCAGATAATGAGATGAGATGAGGTTTCAGATAATGAGATGAGATGAGGTGTCTGAGAAAACCAGATCTTCAGTGACCGGGCTGTAATTTGGCGGTGGCGCCGTGGGTAGCGCTGTCGCCCCACAGCAAGAAGTTCCCTGGTTCGATTCTCGGCTCAGGTGCCTTTTTGTACGGGGTTTACGTGCCCGGGTGAGTTTTTGCTGGGTACTACGGTTTCCTCCCATTGTCCAAAAACAAGCTGCTGCCTAGGTTAATTGTGTAAATTGCCCCCAAAACAGTGTGCCGTGCGATCTACTGGCGTCACATCCTGGGTATTCCCCCTCTTTGCACCCTGTGTCTGCCAGGATAGGCTCAAGCCTCCCATGCGACCCTGTCCAAGATTTAGCGGGCATCGGCAACGAATGGCAGTACAGCAACGCATTCTTCATTCTTGAATCAATCTGTGCGGAGTTTTCGGGTTACATTTCGATCTGAATTGTGCGTTTGGTGAAGGCAAGTGGGAGTGTAGGACATTGTAACATAGCGCAGCACCACAATGGCTCTTGCTCTAGGGCCCTCTCCCGCCTGCAATGCAGTCCCGCAGCGGCGGAACCCAACACGGCGGATTTGATGCATCGTGGTGGCAGATGCGAGTGCGGTCCATGCCAACCCCTCCTTAGGTTCGTGAGATAAGAGCTGTTGGGGCGCATTACGGTGATTAAGGCAACGGGCTACCGGGACGCGAGCGCTCTTCCTCAATCTGCACGGCTCATCTAATTGAACTGTTAATCACAGACACGCGCCTTGTGCCCCTGCAGAGCCCCCCCCCCATCGCTCAGTTGCGTGTACGGGCTCGAGCGGTTGGAGGACCTTTGTCGCTTCTGACTCTAAGACGGTGCCGATGGACAGCCGAGTTCCAAATGTCAATGCCGTGTAAGTGGCGCGACTTGAGCGCATGCGGAAAGCGTGCCACGCGATGCGATGCCATCCAGCTGCGGCGGCAGCAGCTGCAAGCCTCGGTGTAAAGCTCACGTAACCAACATTAAGGCGACCCACGGACGCCAGCGGCCTTTAATGAGACAGAATTCACGGCTCTCCGAGCTGTGGCAAGGACCAACCTTTATGGCTATATGCCGGGTCCCGCTGGTCTTATCGTAAATCCACTAGCGGCTGAAGAAAAAAAAGAACTGACGAATGGCTTTAAGGAGCGCTCTCTTGCATACCCTCTTGCGAGCGGTGGCTCTTCCGCCGAGCGCCGAGCGGTTGATCTGGGATTCTATTTAGTTCTACTTTAGTCTTCACCCGCTTCCTACCCGCCACGGCTGGACTCGGTCAAGACTGCTTTGGGCTTGTGCCAGAAATGTCTCAAAGACTAAATGAGCGTTACCGATGACGGAGAAGGGATTTGAAAGTTCAGTCAAATATCTGCAGTGTAACAAGGGGAACTCTGAGAGATTTCACTCTCTCTCTCCCGCTTTGAGAGCCTCTCTGAAGGCCGGTGTGTGTTCCTTTCATTGACGTTTGTGTAACTTGGACATAATTATCAGTTACTCTTGTGCTGTCAGCCGCTGACGTTCCGCAGACCACCCCCCCGCCTCCTCCCCCTTCTACCCCCTCCACACTCTGTCACGGTGTAGACAGACAAAATGACAGGGCTCTCATCGCACCCATCCCTCATTATGCCCCGTTGCTTTGTAGGGATTTTTTTTTTAATACAAAGAACGCTGACAAGAAGAGAGTAGGAAAGCAGAGAAGTGCGCGGGCACATCGTGGCGCATCTCAAAATCCGATGGTCGATCGTAATTATTCACTGTGGATCTGTCACAAATGTAGTACTAATGTGAAGGTGTGAATGCAAACTTGGGCGAGGGCCAGAAGTGAGACCAATTTAAAATTCCCATCAGCAATGTGTATCGCAAACGCCGCCTTCCCACTTGTACTGGTAGCGGCCACTTTCTGACCGGTTCGTTGCAGCGGACCGCAACAGCTTATTTTCACCTCTGGCTTACCAGAGCATTGGCTTATAATCTGAGCGCAGTCCAAACGCGTTCACTCGGGGACCCTCGGTGACAGCTGCATCCCCACGCAGCACAGTGGTTATCGTGAGGCAAGCCATGGCGAGGGTTCGAATATCAGCAGGGAATCTTATTCTAATAAACTGGAAGAAAAAAAACTATTATTGTGTTGGCCTTGCTAAGCAGTGCGTTGCAGAGCTATCCAGTGACTTAACCCACTTGTTTCCTTTAAACATAAGCAAAGCCAAGATTAACCTTATAAGATGTGTGTTTTTTTTGTTAAATGATGAATGAAGGTGTTTGGTAAAACTGCACACAACACAAGAAACACGTAATGCAGAACATTATGCTCTCATCAGGTATCGCTCACCAACATTATATATACGCGAACATTTTTAAGTGCGTCACGCCTCTGAAGGCCAGACCATCTGCGCATTATATAAATCTCGTGTGCAAACACGTATTAACGCTCTCAAATATAACCATTAACGCGAATTTGAACCACTGCGTACACTTACACGCTCACTGAGCACAGTAATCGTACTGCTCTTAGAACGTAGTTTCACGGGCAACCGTCCTCCGGTCCGCCGCCACGACGGACAGGCTCACTCCACTGCTCGTCACGAAACCACCGTTACGTTTAAGCCCCACCACGCCTCTCACCCCTCAAAGCGTTTTTTTTGTATATAAGGAAGTGAGAGGCTTCCTCCAAAGTTCTTCTCTCCCCCCACCCGCACAAGACGGGGGGGGGGAGAGGCGAAATCGGATTCTAAAGGAGGGTTGACATAGGCCCGGAGGCCCGCATGACCGCAGTGGCCAACGGAGAAGAACGGGATGGGCGAGAAGCCCCATTTTGTTGTGCCTGTGCTTAGACATTGAATTGGTGCATTAGTTAACATTTAAAGGAGGTGGGAGCGGTGAGAACTCTTCTCATCTCATTGTCAGAAACCGCTTAATCCTGTACAGGGTGAGCCGGAGCCTATCCCGGCAGACACAGGGCGTAAGGCAGGGATATACCCACGATGGGGCCCCAGTCCATCACCGGGCACTGAGGGCAATTTAGTCTGCAAGCCAATTAACCTATGCTGCGGCATGTTTTTGGACTGTGGGGGGAAATCGGAGTGCCTAGCGAAAACCCACGCGGACACGGGGAGAACATGCGTAATCCACACAGAAAGGAAGCCGAGCCGATTCTTATCAAATTTAATTGATCAACACTTTTTTCAGGAGGCATCCTGATAGATTTTGTTGTAAGCGGGGTAAGGGTTGTTATGTTTTTCCCTTTGAGTAATTTCCAGGTTATTTTCGAAACTTGCCAAATTTTACACCGTTACTTTATTCGAACATCATCACGGGGATTCTTAACGCAGATTGCAGCAGACGGCGACCTTATCTTCGCGGTTAAAGCATCCTCAGAATTAACCGTGGCGGCTGTGGAGGTCGTTCCACCATGCCTCGGTAAGAAGCTGCGAAGGCGTGTGATGTCGTTTGCGGGGGGGGGGGTGTGTGTGGTGAGACTTTAATTACGGGGTGCCAGGGCCCCCTCCAGCTCCCCCTCCCTCCCCACGACACTATATGGTTGTGCTAAAACGCGCTATAAGCAGTGTAGGAGGGTACGATATGCAAATGTACAGGTTTGGCGAAGCGCCGTGACCTTGCGTTACCTGTCCAGACACGCATGACGACGTGGCGAAGAGAGGTGCAGAGTCACACAGTCTTAAAACTTTGGTAGAGCCCTCGGGACACATTACGGAACCCATGGGGGCTGCCGTGGGGCATGACAGAATGACTCTGTAAAGTGTTAATGTGCTGCATGCAAGACCGACATTAATGGCTCTCCATGAACATATATATTTTTTTCTGTGGCGTAAAGGGGCTGGCGAGATTATGTATTTGCTGGAGAGAGATGCGCCTTTAAACAGAATAATGCAACAAATGTATGGATTAAACATGAAGGCGCCACAGAGACGTGAGGTCTCTTTTTAAAGAAGAGTCCTGGTTTGATATATTTGGCAAATATGATTTTTGCTTTAAGACGGAAACCTGAGCATGTAAAAAATAATAATAACAATCAAAGATTGGATGGCGCTCACGCAGAATAAAGTGCATCAAGCAATCCGAATATAGTTGGCCAGATTAAACAAATAATATCAATTTTTGTTTTCAGAATAACGTGGGTCGGTAAAGGAACAATCGCGAAAAGAATGCATGCGCCCAAACAATTTCCCATCTTTGTTCAACGCAGACCTCTTTAGCAGCCACCCGCTGTTAAAATAACACCTCCCGCATCGGCAGCCGCAGGAAATTGTGAAAGGGGGAAATAAATAAATAGACAAATCCGACACGCACACGCAAAGGTTGCGGGAAGACCTTTAGATTTTCCCGCTTTCCATCGCAACGTCTGTGTGTGTGGCTATGGGAGATGACACCTGTATTACACTGCATTAGCAGGCGCTAAGTCTCTCATCAATCAAATCGCATGCAACTCGTCTCCCAAGCTGGCTCTCACCCCCAAGGTGACACCTTTCGGAGTGATTAATGTTCAAGGCTGATGATCTGCACACGCTAACAGTTCAGCACCCGTGGAAGGCCCGTCCATCCGTAAATGAATGATTATGGGCGAAGTATCAATTTAACACTTACACCTGCGGAGCCAGAGCCTAATTTTCAAACACCACCTCCGCTCCCCGCGCAAACCAATCTCAGCCGGTTCCCACGAGGTGCCTTGAGCTCCGATCCAGCCCGCACTGGAGACGGTTGTCTCTCGGGACGGGTTAACACGTTCACGTGTGGCGCTGGTGATGGTCAGGAGAGCCCGGCTGCACGTAAGAGGTCTCCTGCCGTTCATAGTTGTGAGTCTCGCGTGCTGGGAGCGGGCAGCGCGCCGGTTAAAGTGCATTTCCACTGCTCCGCTCCGCCTTCTGCACAGGTCCCGCACCACAGGGACGCGCAGCCAGCATTGATTCCACCACACTCAGATTTATTCAGCATTCCGTTCGTCGGGGTCTCTCCATGTAAATAAATGTAGAGTGATGAAGGAAGTAAGTAAAATAAATAAGCACCCGCAGCACGCTCGGCATTAACCCCTGCGCTGAGTGCGCTCGACTACACTTTATGCATTGTCGATCCTGACAATCGCTTTTCACGGCCACAACAGTGCGGGTCCCAAATATCTGTGCTGGCCCGTGGGCAAATGTTCGCTCGCCACCGGCGGTTTGTTGCTCGTGACTTGTCGCGCGTGCAAGAGTTTGCGCCGAGGACGTTTGTGAACTGCGATCCTCGCAGTAACGGGTCCTCGGGATAACTGATAGCCTCGAGGCTGGCTCCATTGCACAGCATTTGGTTTGCAAGACAAATGCTCTGCGGTGTGAGGCCGTGAGATGCATCTCTTGGAAGGACGATTACATTTATTTCTTCCCCCCCCCCCCTTCTCCCCTGCCTTCCCCGCCACCCCCTGGCCGCACGGAACTTTTACTGCACGCTTTAGGCGGCTTAGAACGTGGACGCTGGGCCCTGATACCGCGCGTCGCCCCATCGTAGGCTCGCTGAGAATCCGCTCACGAGAGCACGAAGGCCCAGCCTGTGGCGCGCCGGCCTTCCTTGGGCAAGTGCGCCGTGGGCCTTGCATCTCTGATGTATAGATCATTCAGCCGCGGGGCGGGGGCTGTAAATGTCAACAGAGTTCGCCTGCTGATGTCGGTGGGAGGGAAATTGCGCAAGGCCGTTCCGGTTCGTCGGTGGAAGGTGGGTTAAATGGGACACCGGGGCCGATAATAGCTCTTAGGAAAATGTTTCCTGCACCGCGGCATGTTCGGGGTGATCAATACAAACCAGACGGCGGTGGGCCCTTTTTTTTCCGTCTTTCTTTTCTCGTAAACGTGATGAAAAATAATGGAAAAGCAATGCGACGCTGCCACGAGGCGGACGTAGGAACGACGGGTGCGTGAAGCACGTCTCGCAATCACGAGCGAGTGTTTCCCCACTGCCGTCCGTGCTGCTGCTGCGCGTGTGCGTGCGTCTGTGAGTGGCTGTGCGCGCTGCCAATTTCAAGCCATATTAAGATTGGATGATAAGACGCCAGCGGGGAGAGGTAAGCGAGTTGCATCTCTGGGCACCGGGGGAAATTTAGTCAGGATAATTAACCGAGGCAACAGCGTGTCTTTTTGGACTATGGGAGGAGTACCCGAGTACCCGGGCACACAAAAAATTATAATAATTATCACGCGGACACGGGGAAAGCACGAAAATTCTACACTAACAGGCGCCGGCCGAACCGGGAATCGAGCAAAGAATCGAACCAAGCTCTGCCATCGCATTGCCCGGAAAGGGTTACTGGGTCCTTCACAGGATTTTAATCCAATTCTTGCTTCTTGCGGTGCCTGGCGCCAAGCTCGGGGACACTTGGGACCCAATTATTTAAGCGCCTGGGTGAGCGCAGGACCGGGGATTTGAACTGCTGGGCCTAGGTACCGATTCACAATGTGTGCCAAAAACTATAGGGCTGTTAAGGTTGGGCGACACACACACACACACACAAACTTCGTACGTGCTTGGCCTGGATATAAAGCAAATATACTGCCGTGAAATGGTGGTTAGCGCACCACCGTGCTTTGTCCTGAGTTCGATTCCCGACCACAGCTAACTAAATCAGAACCGGTCCTGCCCACCTCGCTCCTTTGCTAACCCGCACCTGGGAGCGAGGTGGCGTATGATGAAACGAAATCGCACCAGGTTGCTGATAACGGTTTGTCGAGGCCTCCGCCGGACGTTGAACGTCTCGAATGAATGCAAAAATGATTACATAATGGGGCGGCGCGGTGGCCCAGTGGTTAGCGCTGTCGTCTCACAGCAAGAAAGTCCCGGGTTCGAATCTCTCGGCTCGGGTGCCTTTCTGTGTGGAGTTTGCATGCTGTCCCCGTGTGCGCGTGGGTTTTCGCCGGGCACTCCGGTTTCCTCCCACAGTCCAAAAAGCATGCTGCTACATAGGTTAATTGGCTCGCAGGCTAAATTGCCCGGCAGTGCCCGGCGATGGACTGGCGTCCCATCGTCGGTATATCCTTGCCTTACGCCCTGTGTCTGCCGGGATGGGCTCCGGCTTCACCCTGACCCTGTATAGGACTAAGCGGTTTCAGACAATGAGATGAGATGACAATGCGAAGGTATTTGACGAGCGGTTGCTGTCAAAGTGTAGACCGGGGGCCACCGCTGGTACAGCGGGCGCACGGTGTGAGTGATGTGGTTATTCAGGGCGTGTGGCAAGTCGTATCCTAGGCGGGGGCCCTATAATTGCTACAGGGAAAACAAGTGCAACGCTGTAATTGAATTTCTTCTCTGTGTTCAGGGGACTGTGTCCTAACGGCTGGAGAGTGCTAAGAAGCAGCATGGCAGCCCTTGAATGAGATTGGTGGCATTAATATATAAATGAATGTTGTAGCGTGTGTGTAAAATATTCATTTAGCATGCTGGTATTTAATATATATGCTTTATTTTGCAATCTATATTTTAAAATCGATTTCAGCGAGACAAATAATTAACAATGCATTATTGATGGGCCGCAGAAAATATTAAATTATTGTAGTTTTAATCGTTATCACATTTAAATGTATTTACCGGCGTGCACACGCGGATTGCTTCGAAAACGGCTCAAGAGCGCGTGCAAACGCATTCCAAAATGCGTGCGAGCGGAAAGGAACATTCAAATATCACATTCATTTAGAAAAAAAAAACCCAAGCATATTGTGCGAGTTATATGAACGCTACGCAGATGGTCATACATGCGGAATGGCGATAGTATCGTCTAATGCGGTTTAATGGAACGCTCGTGTGGCTGATGAGGATTTAACCGCCTCTGTGACCGCGTGCGGTTCGCCCGTGGCTGCGGCGCCGCGCCGGTGTCACAGAACTCGTTTTCGTTGCTCCCGGTTTGTGGGCTGAATGATTGAGGTGGCAGCTCGGAGCACGTTCTGTCACCGAGGACGAGCGGGATTTGAAAAAAAAAATCGATACCGATGATGGAGCGGCCGTGCTGGGCTGGGTGTTTTAACATTGGCGCGAGTCATCCGTTCTACGGCAAAAATGCAACAGGCTTTTAATGCAATTAGTCGGCGCTAAAAAAAAAAACATGGCCAGAGTTTTTATTAGGTGGAAGAGCTCGCATCGAGCTGCGCGGAAATTAACGAAGAGTGCATTTGGCAGCGGCGATTGTCAGACGGAACGCTCTTGACACTTCCCCCGGAGTGGGGAGATATGTGGACAACAGCCTGTGTTCCATTGAATATCATCCCAGCCTCTTAAATTGAGCTGTCACATTTCGGAGCGTACATCCTTAAGATAATAATGCACAGGCAACGGGACACCATTTGTAAGGGAACATTTATTTAATTGAATAATGAGACGATGTTGCTCGCGTGGTAAAAAGTTATCCTTCTGGACAATAATTTTTTTTTTCTCTCCCTTTCTATCAAATGGATTTCCTTGCAAAAGCAAACAAAAAAAAATCATTTTTAACGAAGCACGCTGTCTGAGCGGCGTACATGCGAGACACGAGTACGACATTTAAATGTCCTCATCGAACAAATGCACATGAACGAATGCATGCTGCTTGGTTGTGTGTCAGCGTCAATGTGCAGAGACGCGATTCAGACCTCATGTAAAAAAAAAACTTGAAGGATATTTAACGACCATTACTATGATTTACAGCACTTTGTGAATGCATTGTTGGACAAAGTGCTCCCCCCACCAGCGTCACTCATGGGTTTTATTCTTTAACCATTTTCCACCACTTTAGTCAGTCCGGGCTATGACAGTTTTATTAATCGGTCATCACTTACCAGCCACGCCTGGGACTCGAACTTGTGTTACCATGTTCATAGGACAGGGTGATCGTCACTCGATCCCTGCACTGACAACAGGCTCGTGAGGGTAACCATTTTTAAAAATAAAAATGATGGTTATGTCCTGGTTGGGGTCGACGAGATGATGCAGTGGGTAAAGCTGTTTCCTCACAGCAAGAAATACCCAGGTTTGATTCCACGTTCGCTCAAAGTCTGAGTTGGATTTTCGCCAGGTACCCTGGTTTCTTCCCACATTCCAATGACATGTTGCCTTGAGTAATTGGCTTGCTGATTACATTGTCTTGCGTCTCGTGTCTGCTGGGATAGACTCCGGCTCCTCACTATCCTGTGCTGGATTAAGTGGGCGTTGATAATGATAATTAATATCTGCATGGGCATTTTTGAAATGATACCAACAGTTTTTTTGTACATTTAATTTTATATTTACATTTTGCAAACAAAATGTGTGCAGAGGCTGTGGCGACATTTAACAACCAAGTTTCATTTACCCAAGAGTATCCAAAGCGTTTTAAAGGTTCCCTATCTTGAATGTTTGCGCATTTGATATTCAAAATTATACTTTAAGGGCATTTCAGATGTGACTAAAAATTGCTTTGTCGAAGTTCACATCCTTACACTTGATACCCATCCAGATAAACACCTTTGATTCCCTTTGAAGAGCCCTAAATCTAGCACCGTGGGCAGATTTAAAAGGTAAAAGTATATTCTTTCCCAAAATTGAGCCGTGGCTTCCTCCATCCTCTGATTATGACAGCTCAAATATTCCATCAAGCATTTGCACAATATTTTTTCCCCCCTCTGCCGTCTTTCATCCCCGTTACTGCACAAAGCAATTTCTCACTCTCTGTGCTTCAAAGATTGCACAATTATGAAAGCGCTTAAGAGAAAGCTTTTAACTTCTTCCCTTCATTAATCCGCAAGTAAATCAAGAGCCGCTTGCGCCACGTTTTGCTTTTCCGCTGCTTTCAACTTGGTCGGTATCCAAATCATTGTCTTTGACGCCAGCGAAAGCAATACGCGCGGGTTGTAATGCTTTCGGCCCAGCTCCCCCCACCCCGAGCGCAGCGTAACAAAGTCGAGCAAATTGGGGAGAAATTAACGAACGGCCGACGATGAAGCGTGGCTTTGGAGGAACATTTTTTTTTTATAACCGACCGTAGAGGTAATGAATTGCCAACTGCGCCGCCGTGTCTGTCCACCGCCGCCGCCGCCGTGTCGGCCCTCTTGCGTTTAAAAAGGTCACACCGCGCGTTTTAACCGAGCGATGCGCCCGCCGGAGAGACGCGCGGTCCTCCGCCGTGGGAGAATACGGTCGTGAAAAACTTAATTTTTTTTTTTGGGAAAACAAATTGAAGCGCGGAAAGTAGTAACTCTCCATTAAACGGTCGCGTCGGCCCGCTTTTCCGCTTGCACTAGTCGGCGTTAATAATGATTTTTTTTTACCGTTGTCATTATTTGTTCGTGTTGTTATTATTATTGTTGCTACTAACTGGGTTTCTAGCATTTTTTTTTTCACAATGCTTTATGTTAAAAGAATTTCTACTGTAAATGTACTTTATTGGGCTATATGTTAGAGCAGGCGTTTTATTGGGCACGTGAAAATATAAAATCGGGCATGGGTTACGGTTAGGTTCATGGTCGTAGGAGTATTACTGTCAAGCAAACGATATTTATTATATCGAGAGAGGAAAAAAAACCCTATCCCGTTTCCTTTCCCAGAGACTCTCCGAGAGAGAGAGAGAGATTCTGTCTCTCCCGGAGAGTCCCCACGGTCAGTGGAAGGAATCTGCGCTGATGCGCATCAGCATCTTTTCGGGTAAACACCGTAAATATTCGCAACGTGTCCGGCCGTGTCCACTGGGCGTTATAACGCAATGCTTTTGAACAAACGGCTACAAGCGGGCGCTTTTCATTATTTTCTCTTGAGTGCGAGCGTGTCGCGTCGGCTCCGGCCGAGAATACGGCACCGGCGTTTTCTCGGCGGCGTGTAATTCGTAAATCTCCGAGGGGACGCGGGTTTTTTTTTATATCTCTTTCCCTTTTCTGCTGTCGCTGCGTGGCGGCTAAGTTAGCGCCGTGGGGACAGACGGCACTTTGGCACGAGAGACGAACGCTTAGCCATCGACTTCATCGCGCGCATTACCGCGGTATTAAAGAGGCTGAGGTCCGTACGTTTCAACGGCGGCAATATGCGGCTTGTCAAACTGATTTACAAAAGGGCACGCGATGACACAAAATCAATTTGAGGTGGGTGGGGGGAAGTGCAAATAAGTGCTTTCACCAGATCTGCAGGCTACAGGTTCGCCCCCTTTGATTATAAATGGAATTATAGTCCCGTATCAGCGCGCTCCGGTTCATTGCAATTGTGAAATATATAAACGTGGCCCCCACGTGCGCGTTGCAACGTTTAATGTTGTTTATACTTTACGTGCGGAACGAACGCACGGATACGATGCCTATGCATGACCTCGGGTTGTGGGGGTAGAGGTGGGGGGCGTGGGGGTGGTGGTGGTGGTGGTGGTCGTGGTGGTGGCGGGCATTTGGCGTGGAGAATCGTTCCTTGCACCTCGTGACCTCTACTCGATTACAGCTGCTGAGCCATATGAATGTTTACCCCAGATTGGCTCTTGCCTCGCAATCAGCACTCGGCACCGCAAGGCCTAGCGTGGAAATAAATACCATGAGTATTCAAGAGACAGGGTGGCACGCTGAGTAGCGCTGATGCCTCACAGCAACAGCCCAGGTTCGATTCCCGGCTCGGGTGCCTTTCTGTGCAGAGTTTCTGTGTTCTCGCCGTGTCCGCGTGGGTTTTCGCTGGGTATTCCGGTTTCATCCCACAGTGCACAGATATGCTGCTTAGATCAATTGTCCGGAATAAATTTCCCCCGGTGCGCCTGAGATGTTCCATCTGTGTTACTCCCCACCGCTGGACAATTGTTAAAAAGAGCTACACAGTTCAACGGTTCCTTCCCATTAAAAAAAAGCTTAGCTGTTGGGGGCGAGAACTGTTAGTGAGAACCCCGCACCTGTTGCTAATTTAAGGCTGACTTGACCTAGGGGAGGCCCAGAGCCCGTCTGCAACTGTTATTTGCCAAGAGCGAGATTTGAACCCTGGTTCACGGGTTTGTAGCTGAGTGCGTGGATGACTACACTACCGCTCCCCGTGGTAGTCTTCCAATCACTGCCTCGCACATACGTATACATATACAGCGATGGTGTCAATCCACTGCTGGATGAGGGCCACCATGCGGGACAGCATAGGTTGGGAGAGCATAGTCACGAAGGAGAGAGAATATGCAACGCGCATAAGCCACACAGAGAGGCGGCACCTGAGCCGGGAATCGAACCTAGGAGTTCTTGCTGCGAGACAGCAGCGCCACTGATTGGGTCACCGTGCCTCCGGTATAAACTGGGTGGGTTGAGTTGGGCTCTGGTCTGGTTCAGATGTTGCTCACCACTGATGATAGCCGCTGACCAGGATTCCAACTCTAGTTATTGGATTCATAGCACAATGCACGAACCACCAGCTCGTACTCCACACCGTCTAGTGTGCACTTACGGACCTTTGGAAATCCACTGCTAGATTGGTTGGTCAACGTAGCTCGCTCTAGACGTTGGAGAACATCTCATCTCATCTCATTATCTGAAACCGCTTAATCCTATATCGGGTCACGGTGAGCCGGAACCTATCCCGGAAACACAGGGCGTAAGGCAGGAATACACCC
>JAZEWT010000010.1:3402855-3416090 GCA_036362905.1 Mordacia mordax | reverse complement strand
GAATTTAACTCAACATAATTTGCGAGGGATTTAGGTGTGCAGATTGCTAATGGGGTCAAGGTGGTGGACATTCCTTGTGGATCTTGTGGTCAGATTTACAAGGAGGGGTAGATTGACCATTTGGGAATTCGCCACAGGTCACGGACGTGATGAGGTGAAAGGGTTTGTGCCTCACAGTGACGTCACTGTCTAAATCAGTGGTTCTTAACCTGGGTTCGATCGAACCCCAGGGGTTCGGTGAGTCAGTCTCAGGGGTTCGGTGGAGGTCAAGACACACACCTCACTCATATGATTCGTGATGACACTCCCCGCTTGGCCATCACTGGCTGCAGGTGATCACATTTTATTTGTCCAATAAAGAAGGGTTCGGTGAACGCGCATATGAAACTGGTGGGGTTCAGTACCTCCAACAAGGTTAAGAACCACTGTTCTAAATAGATTAGCCTTTCAGCCAAATCTATGACATCGACCTGCATCATTCATGACGTCATACTGAGATACCCACTTTCATTATGTGTCATCATCACGTTTTTCCAGCACCCCAAACTAAGCGGGACCATGTCCACAAGGTCCTCGGACCCTGTCGAATCGAGACACATTATAAAAGTTGTGGCAACAAACTGAGTGGAATGTCGGATGTGCACAGAGTGAAATGGCCACTGGAGTGGCCTTCGTGACCCAAGTGACCAAGTGTGGTGCAGGGATGCCTCGTCGTCTATTGGATGCCTCTGCCTGTCCAGCGTGTGCTGATCGCGTAAGGACGGGATCCATTCCTCCCAAGGGCTGTTTCACTGCGCGCTCGTCTCTCAAGGCACTCGAAGCTCCCTATCCAACCTCGCGACTCGCTCTCACACGCAGCGTTCACTGCTCTGCTAACGAGCTGCGCACGCGATAACTCGGTCGCACGAACACCATTATTTTCCCGCACACGCTCCACACCACCTTAGCTCTCGGCGGAGGCCACACTCTCAGGATGCACTCGCGCGCAGAGTGGCAGACACCACACGGTCTTCTCGGGACTTGATACCCTTTAATTACTTACTCTCGCATGACGTGAACTCCAATCACCAGTGCAGAGACTTTCTCTCTGTCATTCTAACACCATTCAGACCACACCAGCCACCTTCCCTGCTAGCCTTCCTCTCTCTGCCCAAGCATGCAGAGATCCCCGGGCCTTTGCCATGACCAACCACCCTTTTACCCCTCTCCCGAGCGTGACCTTAAGACTGCCCCCCTTCTCTAATGTACTCGCTCATTTCCCCTTTGACCTCCCTCCGGTTCACCGTTCGAAACCAGAAAAATGTGGGGACATCGTCTTCGTGCCTTCTTTGAAATTGCTGCGCCTACCTTCCTCGTGCCCAGCAAAGGGAAATGTGCCGGAACATCGCCTTCTCGTGCCCCTTTGAAATGTGTGCATCTCCCCTTTATGTGCCTCCCCCAGCTAATCCCCCAGTCGCTCTCTGTTCACATCATGAATCTCCATTTATGCACCAATTTCATATCCTCATCTCAGGCACCCTCGTTTTGGCTTTTGCCTCCCCTCTCGGGGGCAGCTGCTGTCCATTTGGCTCTGCCCAGCATGGCCGTGTGGTCTCAGATCCACCTCAATCATCTCCCCCCCCCCTTTATTACTCAATTTTCTCCGTCTTTTGTGGAAGAAAAAAAAACTGTTGAGAGAGTGACGAGTCACTCCTCCCGATAAGAAAATACACTCCGGGGGGTGAGGCCACGGCTTAACAACCACGAGAGCACGGTTGTTGAGCTACAACCGTCAACCGTGCTTTCGCGGCGAGCAGTGGAGTTGTGCCGGGTGGTGGTGAGTGCGCTCGTGCTGTGAGCGGGGTTGTGCGTTGAGCCGGGGTTGAACGTGCAGTGCCACCGGCGAAGGTGATGGCTCCGTGCGCTTGGGATCTGCTGCCCATGGCGCCACGCAAGTGAAACACCCAGAGACCAGATGCTGGGATCTTGTTCGGGTAAAGCACGGAGGTCGTGCGTCTGCTGCATAACAGCTGCGGGATTTGGCAGAGGGCTGTCAATGTTGGCGAGGTGTGGTGGCACCAGCGGCTTCGGCCACGGAGACTACTCGATCTTGCGTAGAGTGACATTGCCTTTGCGTGCTGCCGTATTCGGATCTACGCATTGGCGCGTGTTGCATGCTCCAGAATGAGAGAATGAAAGCTTCAGATCGAGGGCGGAACATATTTACTGTGCGTTAATTTAAATCACCAAAATAGTTTCATATCTGGGCGGCGCGGTGGCCCAGTGGTTAGCGCTGTCGCCTCAGAGCAAGAAGGTCCCGGGTTCGAATCTCTCGGCTCGGGTGGGTTTTCGCCGGGCACTCCAGTTTCCTCCCACAGTCCAAAAAGCATGCTGCTACATACGTTGATTGGCTCGCAGGCTAAATTGCCCCGCAGTGCCCGGCGATGGACTGGCGTCCCATCGTCGGTATATCCTTGCCTTGCGCCCTGTGTCTGCCGGGATAGGCTCCGGCTTCACCGTGACCCTGTATAGGACTAAGCGGTTTCAGACAATGAGATGAGATGAGATGAGTTTCACATCTGCAAAAGGTAATGCACGGGTATTTTACATGGAGTAGGCCTCCAACACAGGCTCCCAGCCACGTGGTTGCTTGAGTACAGTCTGGTAGAGTATTGGGTTGCTGTACCTCCACCCTGCCGCACACACAGTGGCCAATTGCTTGCGCCTAGCACGTAGAGGAAAACAATACAATTTATAACGTGCAAATTGCACCCCTGGGCACGGACGACACGCGGATATGGAGGCACGAGGAAAGCGTAGAGGTATCAGCCGGATGGTTAGCCGGCGCCGACCCAACGAACACAGATTTTCTATATATTTTAATGTTATCGGCCAATTAATGAGCGTTTTCTCGTTGCGGGAGGAAACCAGAGAGAGCGGAGGAGGAAACCCACCCAGAATAGGGGGCGAACACACATTGTACACAGAAGGCGCCCCGAGGTAGAAATTGAGCTGCCTAGGGCAGGATTTGCATTGCGAGGCGTTAACGTTATCACTGCTCCACCCAATGTGCTATTGGAACTAACGCACTGTGATATCACAAAAGACTATCGTCCACCAAAGTTTTACAGACTGAGAGTTGGATAAATGATAGACTTCTGTCTCCCATAATGAAAAAAAATCCCCGTGGACAAGGAGGTAGAAGCCACTTTACTTAATTATTATTGACACAAACTTGTTACTGTTAAAAATACGTCCATAGTTCATTAAATAGTAATGCGTTATAGATTCCCGAAGTTAAACTCAGGGCACTGCATCACTATAGAAGATACTATATGACCGAAGGGGTTCGGTTAAAATAAACAAATGCTCTCAGTCTGGGAATTGCTCTCAAGAGCCGTTCTTTCGGAATAGCCCTGTCGAGTATTCCTCCTCTCTCCTTCATCACGTTTCACCTCGCATGTTGATTCTTGATGATGCCTCCAACGTAGGAGGGCACAACGTCACCATACGGCTATCCCTTAAGAGCAGCTCTCACAAACCATTATCATACATTGGGCCATAAATACCACCATGAGTACTGGAATAAATTTTGCGGCAGTGCAGTGCTTAATGCGTTACACTATGATAGCAGTGACATGAGTTCGATTCCTGGCTAGGCTACCATAGAGGGCACCTGGAATCTCAGTCGGTCATTGGCTCCGCATTCACCATCGCGTCAATAATCCCCCTGTGTCAGTGATGGGGGGTGTAAATTATTTGGATTTGAGCCTTGAGTAAATTACATATTTCTACTTATTTCACAAACCGCGACACGACCAGACCTAGAAAACGTAGTCTTATCAATTTGCCTATTATTATTATTATTAGCTGGAGGCCTCTTAAAATTCCACCACTCGTCTTGACGAGCCGCGGAATTTGCGCAATTTTTCTACCTGGTCAGGGATAACGAGACACGGATGGAGAGGCGTAGCGAGGAAACCGCAGAGAGGCGGGGAGGGTGAAGGGAGCTATGCAGTCAGCCGGAACCAACATTTGCCAGACACTGGGCCCTACATGTTATGATGTTATCGGCCAATTAATGAGTGGTTTTTCTTTTAGTTGTGGGAGGAATCCGGAGAACCCCGAAGAAACTCACGCAGAGCAGGAGGATTGTGTCCCATCAGAATTTCTTCATAATCCCCCAATCTCGATCTTTCCCCTGTGAAGCCGCGCGCCGCCACAGACCTCCCAGCGCAGCATCACTGAAATCCATCACGCTCTTGGACAAATTTCGCCGGGGGAGTCGATGTTTACCGACTCAAACCTTTCAGACGTTAACCACGCGCATTATTCGTTGGCCACAAGTCAGGAGGGTTGTCCCAGAAGCGAGCCTCCTGTACCGGGCTCAAGCTTGAACCCCCCCCCCCATCACGTGTGCCAAGTGGTAGGCGCATTTACGCACACGCACAGCGCGATTTACACGTAAATGACGCCAACGCACTCAGAACCCGGCCCCATCTCATCGTCTCTCTCAAGCTTTGCAGGGTCGTGCCTGGATAGTGCTTGGGTCAGAGGTGAAAGTAAGCCGGCGGACCAGTAAGAAAGTATCCGGAGCATTCAGTTTGGTAGACGTGGGAAGAGGGGCTGTGACACGCGCGTGATAGTAATAGAAGGTACCGTCATCCCTGGCTTGGGTGAATGCGCAACCACCGTGTATATAACGGGTGACGTAGAACACTGCGAGGCGACGTCAAAGGCATCTGGAACGGTGACGCTACGACATCCATAGTTGGCTGCACTTCTGTGGTCCCATGTTTGTTGCTCCAACCCTTCACCAAACCCGCCACTGGCTGGTGCGGTGCACGTGGTCATATCGTCCGCCCCCCCCCCCCGTAAGGTTGCGCAGGGTGATGAAGCTCTCGTCTAGCAGTGGATTAACAATGAGGATCGTGCATGCATAATCATCATTCGCTCATGATCAGTCCCCGCTTAATCCTGTGTGAGGTGGAGCCTATCCCCAAAAGACAAGAGGTCACAAGGCAGGGCTATACACAGGGTAGGACGCGATTCCATCACGACACCACGGGCAATTTAGTCAGCGTGCCAATTAAACTAGGCGACATGTCTTTGGACTGTGGGAGGAAATGGGAGTACCAGGCGCCCTCTGTCTGCTGGCATGGGTTCAGGCCCCCAGCGACCATGTACAGGATTAGGCGCGTATTGACACAATGATGACGGTGATGAGGCAATTACTCCGAAGAATGTCACCCGAATCGAAAATCAAACCCAGCGGTTTCTTGCGCCGAGGCATCAGCGCTGCTCAATGCCCCGCCGTTCCATCGGCTGTACACGGACCGTGCATGTTTATTGAACACGCGTCAGGTTCAAGGTTGACTCTGTGATTCACAAGTGGCGCGGTGTCTTAGCGCGCCGCGTGAACAAAGCGCTCCCGAGGCTGGCCTTGTTTACCGTGAAAACGCGTCTCCATTCCCCGAGACTGGCCTGCTGTGCACACTCAACCAACAGATAGCACTTGTGTTTCTGTCCACTGCCCCGCTGTACATTGTGATATTGCTATGGACTCCAGCGGATTGACAAAAGTGATAAAAAAAAGAAAGAAACCCGAGCCGAGTGTGCAAACGTGCGTTTGGTCTGAATTGGAACTGAGGCTCTCGGCCGTGTTGGCATCTGAGACCCTCGGCTCAGTGGCATCGATCCGGATAACATGAAATGCTGAGTCGTCTTCAAAAGTATACGCAACCCCAGCATCGCCGTCAGGCCATTGATTACCGCCCGCTTGATTATGTGATTGCGTGTTAAGGTCTCGGTGTCGTACCTTCTCAGCACCTGCGCGGTTTTTTTTCCTCTCCTCCCTAGGTCCCTCAATTAAACAGTCTTTCATCTGCGAACGCGCGTCAAAGCTCTTCAGTGAGCAACTGAATGGTTTTGATTAAGATCCTCGGAGATGAAAGTGCCGAGTCGAGATGAGTGGTCCCCTGGCTAATGTCTACACCATTGTGCGAGAAGGGCTGTAAAGGGTGCCGTTCGTTTGTTTGGTATCGCAGTCATCGACTATAATTCACACAAATACTGTGTAGGTGTTAAGACCGCACCGGGCCCCACGGTGGCCTAAATAGACCCTGCCCTGGGCTATGGGGGGGTGGGCGGGGGGCGGGGGGAGCAGCGGGTAATTAGACAGGGACCCCCCAAAACATTTAAAAAACATGACCACTGCTTCATTATCACCATTGTCCAGTGGTACAGCACTCAAGTATTCAGGTTGCGCATCTGAACAGGGTTTGACAGGCTTGAAGTAATGCAATGTATGTGGTCATTGAAGAAACAAGGTCTTGCTAAAAGCACCTCTAATGAGCATTTTCCTCTTATCGCCTCTATGGGAATTAATAATCATTTACATTTTCACAGCGCTTTTCACCTGAATGTCTCAAAGCGATGATGAATGTTAAGCTTTCTCTTAAGGTGGTTGAAATCGAGGTGCTTGTTTTTTTCAGGATTTTCACGCTCAGAGATCACGATCAGCCTTGCGTAACAAGTTGAGCACGATCACCGCCACCACGATCACCACCACGACCGCCAAGATCACCGCCACCACGATCACCGCCACCACGATCACCACCACGACCGCCAAGATCACCGCCACCGAATCAATCACCGCCACGGTCACCATCACCGTGAGATGCTGCAGTCACCTGGCTCGTCACCTAGCCTCATGAAATGTTGAAACGTTTTCACGTCTCAGAACGCATGAGAATGCTTCCATTGTGGGAGGCGATACGGAGTGCTCGACACGGCTACCCCGACACAATGGATTTGGAGAGCAAGCATTATATTGAAATGTTATCAATATTGTGGGGATAAAAAAAAACAAGTCAAAAATTAGCTAACACATTCCTGACATTGTATATCCCGATATCAATCCATTGCTGGATGAAGGCCTCTTTATGAGGGATGTTTGACAATGCTTTGTCACGCTGGTCAGCGCGGTCTGGTGAAGAGGTGTAGGGGATGAGAGTCAGGCTCGATTCAGAGATGTTTCGTCACTGGCGTTAGCCGTGCCCGGGAAGTCAGTTAAGGTTACTGGGATTTTGGGTGGCACGGTGGCCCAGTGGGTAGCGCTGTCGCCTCACAGCAAGAAGGACCCGAGTTCGAATCTCAGCTCGGGTGCCTTTCTGTGTGGAGTTTGCATGTTCTCCCCGTGTCCGCGTGGGTTTTCGCCGGGCACTGCGATTTCCTCCCACCGTCCAAAAAACATGCTGCTGCATAGGTTAATTGTCTGCCTGGATAGGCTCTGGCTCACCGCGACCCTGTACAGGACACTAAGCGGTTTCTGACAATGAGGTGAGATGCTACTGGGATTTCTGTGCAATGTATTTACGCTGCACCGCTACTCCTGTCGCGAGCATGTACAGTCTTGACATAATTAGCTGTTTGTGCGAAAAACAAATAACTGAAAAATACATTTCTGCTGAAACGATGCAATGGAGCTTAGCAGTAATAATACAATGCGGTCAGTCTTGATTTATAAAGTGTCTAAATCTGACAGCGTCTCAAAACACTGCATAAAATAGAGTGGACAAGCACAGCGATGGCTTCTGGGAAGGAGCGTGGGTTAGTCCTGCTTGGAATTGTTGATAATTTCCTCAACCTTGCGGCTATGTACGCGTGTATAAACTACGGTTATATTACAATCTACTGCCCTTGTGTCAATCTACTGCTGGATGAGTGCCTTCCTATGCTGTACGGGCCATGGTGATTATTGTCAGTATTTTTAGAAGCTGGTCAGTGGCAGACATGCCGTTTTCTCCACAGCTCTGTGCAGCACTTTGTGACCCCCGGGTGAAAAGCCCTCTAGAAGTGCAAATATTGTTTTTTACTGTTTGTTGATATAGACTTTAGTGCCGGGCTAAAGCTTTCCTTTTACTGCTCTCCAAACTCTTAGAACGCCGGCTATCATGCACCCCGTGAATAATTAAGATGATTTTGACAGCGTATTATTTGGCAATCGTGAAGTACAATGAGATGAAATTTTCCTCGCTGCTCGAGCCACTTGGGTTTCTGATTTCGTTAACACAGTCACGCACGCACTCTTGTAGACGACAATCGCCATTCGCCGCTCAGTGGCGACGACGTCACCACTGCACCTGTGCCAGGCCAAATGCACCTTGAGGTCACGTGAGTGTATCAAAGGCTCACCGACAGGAGGCTCATAGGACAGACCCAGGCGTTATGGGTTCCCCGACTGAGACGACTGGCGGATGTCAGTGTTGCAGACGCACGCGGTCGCACCACAGGCTCATCTCCGCTATAGGCACGCACCTGAGGATGCCTCCAACGTGGGAGACGAAACGTCGTGGAGGAGAGAGGGGGAGCGATCGACATTGCTATGCCTAAAGAAGAGCCTTGCCGCGCGATTATTAATCAGACAGACAGTTTAGCAAATGTGCTGTTAGCAAGCACCTATTTCGAGGTCACCATGGCAAACGACGGGCATGGTGGAGTCAGCATTACTCAACTGCCTTTTTCTCGCCAGCAACTTTACTTACTTTTGTGTCATCTCATTGTTTATAAAGTGTACAAGGTACTCTTTAGGGCGGCACGGTGGCCCAGTGGGTAGCGCTGTCGTCTCACAGCAAGAAGGTCCTGGGTTCGAATCTCGGCTCGGGTACCTTTCTGTGTGGAGTTTGCATGTTCTCCCCATATCTGCGTGGGTTTTCGCCGGGCACTCAGGTTTCCTCTCACAGTTTAAAAATACACGCTACTGCATAGGTTAATTGGCTTGCATACTAAATTGCCCGCAGTGCCCGGTGATGGACTGGCGTCCTATCGTGGGTATATCCCTGCCTTGCGCCCTGTATCTGCCCGGATAGGCTCCGGCTCACCGTGACCCTGTACAGGACTAAGCGGTTTCTGACAATGAGATGAGACCAGGTGCTCTTTAAGGCTCAGACAACCTCCGGGAGGCCCACGACTCGCTCGTTTACCACTTCGCCATGACTGGAAATGGAACTAATTTCACCGGTTTCAAAGCTCGGTGCGCTAACCGCTGCGCCACCACTCTACGCTATATGACACACACACACATACACGAACGACAAATTCGGGACTCAACGCGCTCCCGTATCGGTCCCTGTGATCGCACGCTCAGCGTTTCTCAAACACACACGCGCGCATGCTCTCTGTCCAAGCACACAGCACTGCATTAGTCGACATTCACAGGGACTCCCGGATGTATCAGCTGGTTAAACGCAATGTCAAAATCTGGGTTTGACCTTCTCCGCCAGCTTTCTGTTCCGCTCCCTCTAGGTAATCCTCAATCCTATTTCTCATTTGCAATTGTCATTACGGCGCAACGCCATTCCAGCTCGCATCTCCCAAGAGACCACTTGCCTGGAGATGTCCCCTGCTGTCAGCTTCCTCGGGAATTCCGAGATCATCCATCCTCCACAACTGTTGTCACTACAGCTCCACCCGCCCCTCCTCCCGGGGACTTCTCTCCCCAAAAAATCTCGCTGCGTATCGAGGACGCATCCAGAAACTTCCCATACGCAGAGGAGGAGGAGGACGGAACGGGTGGGAGGGGCCTTCAACATTTTCAAGATTGTTTTTAAAACATCGCTCCTGTATTTAATAGTAAATACAAGCCATACACAAGTTGTTGTAAATATCAATTCAACACTGATTTTTGGGGTCTTAAGTAGGGTTCTAGAGGTGGATGAATCACCTGTCACCCACCCCCCCATCCCCTGGCAACTCGTACTCCGTCAGACTGATCGCTTACTTCAAGGAGCATAGGTACCCAAGAGCATTTGAAAACGACAAGGGTACTTTCGCCATTTATTTTGCTTTTTTACAGGGATCTTCAGCATTATTAGCTAAGCTGTCTGTGGACAGCCCCAAGCCTTCCACGCATTATTAACACACTCTGGAACGCCCTTCCATCTTCAAATCCAGTCTCAAGATTCACTTTTCCCGTAAGGTCTTGAAGTCCTCTGGCTAGGACTGTTGATGCTGCTCACTGATGTATGCTTGATTGATGCACGCTGATAACCCGTGCCTGCTCAGGAACACTTATTCCTTCCTTAATTTCTTTAACAATCATATAATTTGTTATGTCGTGTCCTTCATTGATTTATAGTCATTATTTTACTTTATTGATCTACTCTGATGTTGTTGACATGGCGTTCTATCCACAGCTCTGTGCAGCGCTTTGTAATCCTCGGGTGAAAAGCGCGCTGTTCCAAACTCTGGGAACAGCGTGCGAGAAGGCTCTGTCACCCATCGAACGGAGGTGCGATCTGGGCACATGCAGCAAGCCCGATTTAGGAGATCGAAGTTGTCGTGTAGAGGCGGGTGCTTTCAGCGGCTCACGGATGTTTGCCGGAGCAGCGCCAGTGAGAGCCTTGCAGGTGAGAAGGAGGATCTAGAATTCCATCCTATATTTAACCGCTAGCCGGTGGAGAGACGCCAGTACTGGGGAAATGTGAACGTCGATGGGTGTGCGAGTGAGGACTCGAGCAACTGCATTCTGCACAGGTTAGAGACGATTGATCAGGTAGGCAGGGATACCAGGGAAAAGTCCATTGCAATAATCGATTCGTGAAGAGATGAAGACGTGTATTAGCTTCTCATCGTCGGAGGGTGGCAGGATGTTGCACAGCCTGGCTATATTTCACCGGTGGGTTTACAAATGGGCCTTACAGTACGTGTACGTACATGTTCATTCAGGTATTACCTTCTTCAAGATTGGCTTTCAGATGCGCACAGCAGTACCGTTTTCACAGGGTGCTGCGTGTATGAAGTGCAGCTGATGGTGTTCTTGTTTTCCAAGCTGCCAGAAACACTGCCACGCCAAGTTGGCTCTCCGTGAGTTGGTGGAAACACGTACTGGAGATCACGTGGTCACTGCCATACTCTGGAGCGCGATATTACTTTGTCCTGCTTAGCGAAATGTATGAAGGCATTAACTACATTTCTTGTCTGGGTGATTGGTAACAGTACCGGCAAAACCGCCCCAAACAAATACAGAAACAATAAAAGAGAGCAACGTTTGTTTTCTTTAAGCTGACTTTAAACGTCAGCCGTTGTCTCCAACGATTTCCTTACACATCAGTATTTGGGGGCAAATGTGACCGATCCTCGGTACCACAGTGATAAAAACTAACGCTCACAGAGTGCACGTGTCGTGACATGTAAACTTTGGAATTGAGTTGTTTTGCTGGGGCCATTTTTATGCTGGGATAATAAAATGTGTCACTGAATCTCCTCCCCGTCCACTCGGAAATTAGGGCAGAAAAGCTGTGCATCATAACATGTCTGCAGTGGCGTAGCCCCTAACGGTCAACTTGGCCCCTCGTCCTCTCCCTCCCTGCTGCCCATCTGCCCACTCCTGCCCACGCCTGCCCACGCGTGCCCACTCTTGCCCACGCCTGCCCACTCTTGCCCACTCTTGCCCACGCCTGCCCACGCCTGCCCACGATAACCATCTCCTGCCCTCGCCATCCGTTTCTTCCCTCGCAGAAAACGCCGACCATTTGTTTCATGAAGACGTTGCGGATTCCTACAACCGAAATCGCGCTTAAACGGCTCCCTGGGGCACTTGCCGGAATCAATTGTAATCAATGTTTTACTTGTTTTGTGGTCCAGCCACCACAGTATTAACGCAATATTTTTTTTTTTACCAAGGGAACAAATGGGGAGAGGGGGGGGGAGGTGGTAGGCGTGAGGAAATAAAACCGAATCAAATCGTGTCTGGCATTTAATACCAAATTTGGCAATTTGCTCTTTGTGCTGCGTTTGTGCAATTTTGTGTGTGTGTGTGTGGGTAAATCATTTGGTAACATGCAGAGTGCATACACAAATGGTAGTCTGCACTGACACGTGTCTAGTGCGTGATTCAAGGTTTTAATATTTTGTTACATGCGACTGGAACATCCATAAGGGCAATTCTGTGTGCCCGACTCATTATCCCAGACGTGATGCCTGCCTGCAGATGTTCTCATCAGAGAGCTTGTGTTTGGTCAACAGGCCCCTCGCGATGCTGTGTCTATACACCCACCCACCGCACCGCGATGCTCTCTTGATGAGAATCAAATCGATGCAGGTAGTTACATCTCCGCTGTTAAACAGCCGGAAGATCTATTTATTTATTTACACGTGATAAAAACCGATTAATTTTCCGTAATGTAATTTCCTTCGTCGCGCGCACGGATTGTGCAAAAGCAGACATATTAATCTGCATTTGTGTTTGCCGTATGCATCTGCATACTCATTTGTGTTTTTACATTTACATACTCGACGTAAAAAAAAAACCCAATCCGCTGGACACCGATGCTTAAAGCTGCATAAATAATTGAAAAATTGCCTAAATATATTTTATAACCCTTTATTTATTAAATGCAAATGTTGGTCGTAAACATGCATATCCTATTACAGCGATAAATATGATGCAGGATGGGAGGGTGGTCTGGGCGGTATGGGGGGCGGGGGGGGGATGGGGGGCGGTGGGGGGATGGGGAGCATTCACATCCACAGTTAATATCCGCGCAGAACACGCAACGATCAGCGACTTGTAATATTTTCATTGTGAGGGCGTGCAGAGTGAACAGAGAGGTCTCCGCTGATGAGATAAGGTTATCTGCATAATATTTCCTTTTAACATCTTCATGCAATTAACATAAATCTTTGGAGTCTAGCAGAATATTAATGAAGCGGCCGCAGCGTAATAAGGGATGTGCTCTTCGTGCAACCAAAGAAAATGTTAAAGGAAGGTGAAACTTAACAAGATACTCAAAAAAAAAGATACCTTGCTTACACTTAATTTGTTCTGCATAATTCATGCGCAAGCCATGTGTTTCCTCGTGGCCTTTAGGCACAGTGTGTAGCACATTGGCATTTTTCCTCGGCAAATGTGAAGTTACTGCGCGTAGGTTTAGACATTTCTCCTTGACACGAACACAGAATGTTCCATTCGCTTATGCGGCACATGGCTCCAAGATTTCCAGGTGACCCACTTATTTCATGACGTCTAGTTCACGAATTAATCATGTGCGTTGGAACTCGAGAGAGCTCATTGCTTAAGCTGTTGCACGAACTGGGCACTCAGCTATGTTTACGCAAAGACAAAGATGTGTCTTATAACGCGCATAGCCTGTTGAGCAAAGTGCTGTGATAGCAGGCGCCAAGTAATGTTTGCACAATAGATGAGGGGCGGCACGGAGGCCCAGTGGGTAGCGCTGTCGCCTCACAGCAAGAAG
>JAZEWT010000010.1:3373288-3391089 GCA_036362905.1 Mordacia mordax | reverse complement strand
CTGTTTGCTTCAAACTCCGCGGCGAGGCGTTGTCCTAAAAAATCCTTCGCTCTCACTCCTTCGGACGCTGCCAGTGCCACGATGAGCCGACTCGAATGTCTCTTTTCCACTGTTCGTCCAAGCTCGGCCAGAACCGTGCCGAGCGAGCACGGTGCGGATCCGGCGCGACCAGCTTGCGTTTCTGCTACGGAAATCGAAAGCGTGCCGCAGACGTGACACGCAATGGACGAGCCGAGTTGAGTTTATACGCGGCGGGAAGCGACCGACGGCCCTGCTTGCTGGTAACGCGTCCTGTGGGTCGATTGCGATGGAGGCCATGGGCAACAACCGCACAACGCATCTGGGCAGCACGCGCGGAGCCTGCGTTAACGCGCCGGCTGCTGCGATGTGGGAGACATTCCAACAACAACAACAACAAGTTTGTTGTTCTAACGCAGCGAGGCGTCAAACCGAGATGACACAATGTTCTCCGGAGAAGATTGGCCCACTTGCTGTACTCCTTGCAGTGTGCCGCCGTCGGTTGATAAGCATTTTTGTTTAGTCATAATTTTAGTTCAGACGATGACAGCCTTTGAAATATTAGTCAACCCTCGCTCTGTGGATGTAATTGAATCATTATTAATCGATGCAGCTAAAGCAGCCGCACATTAACGCCATTCTTAGCTGTAACGTGTTGGCGTGAAGAGCCTTCGATTCCCTTGCTCCCACGAAACACTCATTCCCCCACATTGTGTTCTTTCATTTATTATCACAATTAATGAACAAGTGCCCAAGATGCCAAGCGGCCAGCAACAGATGGCACCGTTGAAGGTCTAATAGAGAGGCGTTCCATACATTTCCGGAACGCGGCACGATTATCGGAACTGGTGTCGTCAGCACAAGCAAAGGCTGACAGTGCCTCGAACGTGGGAGGCGAAACGTGGCGAGAAAAGAGGAGGCACCCCCGGCAGAGTCATCCCTCCGAAGAGCAATTCTGAAACGTCGAGCCGCCAAAGCCTACACGAGTGCGTCGAGGCCACTGCGTTGATGAATAACCATGCTCGCGTCTCGCCTCCTGCCACACGCAACGCGCTCTCACCGCTGTGAGCGTCGCTCGCAAACCGCTCGCCTTTGTCGGGCATTAAGGCAGCGTGTTCTTGGCACCAGAGGCGGTTGTCCTGGGTGCCTGCGACGAGACGCATTGTTAGCGAGATTGGCTCCCGCTGCGCTGCAGAAAGAGATGTGCAGACGTAAACACAGCCCGCAGCTGTCAAACTGCACTAAAGTATACTTTTTGAAATTGAAACTTCCCAATGCGGCTGTCACGTGGCTTATTCGTCGCCTAAATCCAATGACAAGTCACGTTCATGACAACTCTAGTTTTTTTACGTGGGGTTTTTTTTAGGTTTTATTTTTTTAGTACGTGTGTGTGTATATATATTTTAATGCCATAATATTAGTATACAAATAAATAAGTGCATATGACTGTGACTAAATGTGAACCTTTATAGAACGGGATTGTATTTTCAGATGTTTAAGCGTGAGAACTTGAGTTAATCTCTGTCGTATACTCGGCTCGAATAGAAATTATTTAAGGCAGTAAACGCTTTGTCGATCCACTGCTGGATGAGACTCCTCAAAGCGAATGAGCAGTTTCAATCTGATGATGATCGTGATTCGTTAATATTACATACGGATGGACACATTGGTGCACGCAGAGTAACCACTTTAATAATTTACGTTCAATATTAATTAATATTATAGAGGGTTGGCAACACGGTGGTCCATTGGGTAGCGCTATCGCCTCACAGCAAGAAGGCCCCGGGTTCGAATCTCGGCTCGGGTGCCTGTGTGGAGTTTGCATGTTCTCCCCGTGTCCGCGTGGGTTTTCACCGGGCACTCCGGTTTCCTCCCACAGTCCATAAAACATGCCGCTGCATCGGTTAATTTGCTTGCAGACTAAATTGCCCGGGGTGCCCGGTGATGGACTAACGCCCCATCGTGGGTATATCCCTGCCTTGCGCCCTGTGTCTGCCTGGATAGGCACCGGTTCACCGTAACTCCGTACAGGACAATGAGATGAGATGAATATAGAGTTTGTGATTTTTCACACATACTTGGTTTTGATAAGTCTACTTCGTCATTTTTATTCGTGGGTTTGTTTATATATTCGTCACGAGTCATGCTCATTTAATTTGGCATTTGATTGCAGCAGTATTGTGGAAAGCAACACTAAAAATATGCAGGTGCGGCAGACAATGTCCTTTTTATTTTAAATAGCACTTACCGCGGCTGCATTAGTGTAGACGATGCTAGGTAGACAGTAACCCGCCTCTCCTGCTTGCGCGTCCGTAATGGGTACACATGTCAACAAATTATTAAAATCCTTGTGAAATAATGATTATAATATAACAACATTCACCGTCGCTTTTGCGGGATGGCTTCATTATTTGTGAAAGGTTTGTTACATTAATGAGCGTCGAATAGAGCACACATTCCAAGCTTTTAAAGGCAAGCACTTAGAGGCTTTCAAACGGCAAAATAGAAAAAAAATCCGCATTATTTTCTGCAGGGAAAGTGCGTGGCAAACGCATGCTCTTGTTGTTAACAAGCAATGTCGACCGAACCTCCACGAGGGATGGGGGTGATGGGAAAACTTCGATGCTTTCATCGGCCCGATTGGCTCGCACGCTGACAGCAGCGGCAGGTAACAGCAGCGCTGTGACATTGTTAAGCGCACGCCATCCATCACTCATCTCAGCACACGTTGGGACAATTTAATGAGTGGACTGCGAAAAGAAAATTTCAGAATCAAGTGTTTAAATCGAAGTGAAATGACAAGCGCGGTGCGCGAGGGGTGGACGCGCCCCAGCGGTGTCGGAGCTGTGGATAGCTGTTGGCAGTTGCTGGGGCGACGTGATGCACTGTGTGGCTTCTTAGCAGTAACCCAATAATGCCTGGATTAGCATCAAGGTGGCATATTGGCATGGCCGTGGGCTCATCAGCAGAGCAAGAGTGCACGGTGTCGGGTTTGCCCGAGAGGTTCGTGCGTGATGATAAAAGTCCAATTAATCAGGATTAAACTCAATATCCATCAGTAGTCCTGATCCGCAAGCTTGCCCTACTGCCCGTGTCTCTCTATCTCTCTGGAATTGTCTTTGTGTGCGTGCGATGCGTGCGATGCGTGGTTGGAGCGGCGGCGCGGTGGTTAGCGCGCTGAGCTGCAAATCCGGCGACGCGAGATCGATTTGCGCTCACGGCCGACGCCGGTTACAATTATCCGAACCGATCGTGGCCCCCCCCCCCCCTATGTCGACTCGGCCTAAAATTATTACCTTCCGCGATGTGTAAACAGCAACACTTGGGGTGACAAAGGGGGTCGGGCGGGGTGTTGGCCACCCCAACCCTCAGTGTGCCATGAAGCCTTATGAGGTGCTTGCTAATAGCACTTCTCCCAACAGACTGCTTGTCAATATAGAGCATCTTCATCCGGTGGGTGTGCGTGTGTGCAAACAATATTTTGTCACTGCCACATACCAAAAATAGTGCCATCGTTTTTGGACCTACGCTTTCCGCCACAATTTGTCTTGGGGTTTATGGCGCAGGAATACAATTTACCACGAGGTTTTGCAGGGCCCCCAAGTCTGGGGCTGCTAATGGAATTAATGTGAAATGCATTGGTAACGCGTCACTCTTTTACTTAACTCTATCAATCACACCTGCCATTGGGACTTGGGGACAGACGGAATATTGAGTGTTTCATTGCCGCACTGAAACACAGTCTATCTGTTATTTTGCTTTTTTCTTTTTGCGGGGGGTTAGGAATTGCATAGAATAGAAAGAGAGTAAGAATAAAATAAAAATAGCCCTGGAATGCGGTGGATTGGCACTACATCTAGTTTACTGCTGTGTCAAAAAATGAGCCATGTGACTCGTAAGGGAGAAGGAGTCCTTGGTATTAAGCTGCCACATTGTGATTGCCACTGAATTGGAAAAAAATAACAAATGCTGCTACGTAGTGGGCGCTGCGTGCGCTCAATGGGTTAGAATTGTGGTGGTTGTTATTCTATTGATACAATTGTGTCCAGCCGAATGAATGTGGAATTTATATCATGGGGATTAGGACCTCCCGTACTCACTTGGATGGGGAACGCGTTCTATTTGTTTATCGCCAACACCTGCTCAAGATGTCAGATCTTCCCATACAAAAATTCGGGGGGAAAAAAATACCCAACATATTTCTGTTCCGTCCATCATCATCATCGTCATTATCAAATTTAGCCGCGGGCAATCCACTGTCGGATGAAAGTTTCCCTACTTAAAGTACCATGATTTGTGGCATCTGATGCAAGAATTCACGCGGCATCTGCAATGTCATCACTTTGCATACTTTCATTTTTAGCGCACAGCATCCCAGCAGCTACCTTAAATATAATATGACATTCTGAGACTAAAAAAATATCATCATCATCATCATCGTTGTCAGAACCGCCTAATCCTGTACAGGGGCGCGGTGAGCCAGAGCTTGTCCCGGCAGACACAGGGCGCAAGGCAGGGATATACCTACGATGGGACGCCAGTCCATCACCGAACACTGAGGTTAATTTAGTCCGCAAGCCAATTCACCTATGCAGCTCCATGTTTTTTGGACTGTGGGAGGAAACCGGAGTGCCCGGCAAAAACCCACGCGGACACGGGGAGAGAACATGCAAACTCCACACACAAAGCAGCACCCGAGCCGAGATTCGAACCCGGATCCTTCTTGCTGTGGGCCACCGTGCCGCCCGACTGAAAGCTATTATCCGATAATTTAATCGAAAAGTCAACTAACGTTCATCTGCTCATTATAACCTGTGTTCGGATTGTTCTGAAGAGCCAACGCAAATCCATTCAATCCAATTTCTAATCTGGTACATCTTAATTAAATATACCCAATTGACCCCTTGAAATTTTGTTTTCAAACACAATCGACAATCAAAGAATATACTGTAGTTTTAAATAGCGCTGATGATCATTTAGAAAATATTTAAGCAATCGCTGCGTTCTGCAACATAATTAACTTCGACGACGCTTGATTCAATTATCAGGCACGTGTCCAAGGAATGCGGATATTGCTTGCATTGGCTGATCGCCATGAACAACAGGTTTTATATCAAGGCTGCTGGGCTATGTTGTGAGCCACAGTGGAAAGTATAGCAAAATACACTGCTGTGCTATACAGCATTTTAATAATAACATATTCGGGTCCCCTACCTTTGCGAACTTGCACTGGCCAATGAGGTCAATTATGATCACATAGCCCTCGTGAGCGGCACATGGCGTGGGAAGGCCCTTAACGTACACCGTCTTGGGAAAGAGCTGTACGCGATGCACATCGATAAGGACTCTATGTAAGTATATTTCGGAACCATGTGTCAGTTGTGTACAAGAGTTGCTGCGGATGCTTCTTTTGACGCCTATGCACAGGTGTTATGGATCATTCACACTCTATCGACAATTGCACCACAATACGGTGACCTGTGTCATAGTCATGCCGACATAGCTATATAAATACGATGGCAGTGTGCTCAGGTTCGTTTGTATTGATTCTGCCCTATACCGTTTGTTTTAATCTTTACACACAAAAAGCCTTTAGGTGTCTTCAGGACTGACATTCAAGACTGTACCAATACAGAGAAGTCTTAAGTTGAGTTGTTTGTACGTATTAAACTATATTTTTACAACGTACTAACGACTTTAAACCATGAATGTGGACATGTATTGCTCAAGGGGTTTTAGAGCATTATGATATTGGTTGGGAAGATGACCAGAGGGGGCTCGTTGGTGTTGAGGAGTTTAATTCTGGATTTCAGCCAACGTCGTGAGTTCATTATTTTTGCTTGATTACCACGTTCCAAGTTGAATATTTTATTTTGAACTGTCAGATCCTCAGAGACTAGGATCGGAGTCTCAAAAAAAAAATGTTGCTGATTTTTCCGTTCTCTGTCATTGCTGACGTCCCGTTCTCGCCGCAGCCCTGTGCAGCACTTTGTGACCCTCGGGTGAAAGGCGCTCTTTAAGCGCAAGTATTATATTATTAATTCTTATTTGTCAGAGTTACCTGTATGACGAAAGTCATCGGCGCAACACAAACCAAATCGCAACAAAGCACAGCGGCGATGTAAAGCAACCAGGGTAATAATAAAACACTGCATAACATAAAAACAAATCGCGAATACAGGGCAACCAGGCATTACATTCTACGATCTGGAATTTACGCATCGCTGAGTTCCTCCTGTATTGCAAACATAAATCCACAGTTAATTGCACAATTCCATCACTGAAATATTATGTCGCTGTCAATTTGACTCAATTAATATTTGAGAGTAAAAAAAAAACTAGATTATTCCAAACTTCAAACGGATTCGCATCGCCGGGCACTGTGGTACCGTGCAGCGCCCGGTCCTTTGTTGGACAAACGGAGAGGCACCGTGCAGCGACCCTCTCCAGTGCAGCAGGATCCCTTTCTGCCACCGACTGCTGGAGTTCCACTCCGACCGTCCGTCTCGTGGCACGAATTCGACCGGCGCGCGACCTGGGAATAATGTTGTGCAGCTGCTGCACACAGCGGAGAAAACAAATAGATCTCATCTCATTATCTGAAACCGCTTAATCCTATATAGGGTCATGGTGAGCCGGAGCCTATCCCGGAAACACAGGGCGTAAGGCAGGAATACACCCGACGACGGGACGCCAGTCCATCGCCGGGCATTGCGGGACAATTTTTAGTCTGCGAGCCAATCAACCTATCCAGGAGCATGCTTTTGGACTTTGGGAGGAAACCGGAGTACCCGGCGAAAACCCACGCGGACACGGGGAGAGCATGCAAACGCCACACAGAAAGGCACCCGAGCCGAGAGATTCGAACCCGGGACCTTCTTGCTGTGAGGCGTCAGCGCTAACCACTGGGCCACCGCGCCGCCCAACAAATAGATGACTTTGAAAAAAAATGATGAGCATTACACATAGACATGCCAAAGACTACGCTGCCACCATTGAGACATTATTAAATCACTGGGCTTTGTGAAAACCGAGTGTGGGAGGCAGAGCAAGGCTTCCGCCGTTGTTGAGATCATTAATGCGCAGATTTCACTGTAAAATACTCGACAACGCTGACCGAGCGATGCCGGCGAGTGTGGATGAAACAAATCGTGATACAACTCTTTGCGTACTCGATGGCACGGGGCATCGTTTTCCACCCTACATCGCGCGCGCGCGCTCTTTCTCGCTCTCCTAGGGATTGCGCTTTTACATGGAAATTGGGGGAACGTGTATGGGAGAGGTGAAATTGGAAGACGGGAGGAAAAAGTGGTTATCGTGCCTGTGTGAAATAGCGAACACTAACGCCGGCAATGCATTCCCACTCCCCTTACAATCAGAGGACACCTATAGAAGATGCCTGGACCCATGCGTCTCCGCCAATAATTTGACACTCGCTGCCTGTAATGTAATTTTTGTATTCACAAATTTAACTTATTTATTCAGGACATCGTTATCGAGTTTTGACGCCGAGCGACTGGAGAATTCTGCAACAGGGCGTTGTGTAAAGATGTCACGCTGTACTCGCGCATCGATTAATATTGATTCTCTTGGCTTATAAATCGTGGGTGCACAGGAATCGATGGGTTTTATTAATGCTTCGGAAGCAGTGAAGGGGTAGACTGAGCACACACACACAAAAAACATAGGAACTAGAGTACCCGGGCGGCACGGTGGCTCAGTGGGTAGCGCTGTCGCCTCCTCACAGCAAGAAGGTCCCGGGTTCGAATCTCGGCTCGGGTGCCTTTCTGTGTGGAGTTTGCGAGTTCTCTCCCCGTGTCCGCGTGGGTTTTCGCCGGGCACTCCGTTTTCCTCTCACAGTCCAAAAAAACACGCTGCTGCATAGGTCAATTGGCTTGCAGACTAAATTGCCCGCAGTGCCCGGTGATGGACTGGCGTCCCATCGTGGGTATATCCCTACCTTGCGCCCTGTGTCTGCCGGGATAGGCTCCGGCTCACCGCGACCCTGTACAGGACTAAGCGTTTGCAGATAATGAGAGTGCCCGGAGAGTTATAGTATTAATTTACAGTTATAAGTGGCTTTCACCCAAGGCTTGTAAGGTGCTTGCACGAAGATAAACCAGGAGTCCAAGAGGTGAAAAAGTCGCTAAAAATGAAAAAAAAAACTAATGTGAACTGAAACTCCAGCTAAAAAGGGTACACATTTACCAATTATTCGGAGATAAAAAGTGGAGGTGAATAGCGTGCCACATAGAATACACCAAGAGCACTGGATTGGCTGTGAATGCCAATTGGAGCACTCTCCTTGTGAAATGGAGTCATGTTGGAAATTTCATGGGTTGGTGCTCCTGGATGCGTAATAATAATAATAATTGCATTTGTAATGCACTGCTTTGTTTACCAGCTCACTGCGGTACATGTGCTTGACACTGCATATGATTGTTCCAAACCTAGAACTTGGAATAAAGCCACATATACTGTGTATATGATACAACCAGGCGGCACGGTGGCCCAGTCGCCTCACAGCAAGAAGGTCCCAGGTTCGAATCTCGGCTCGCGGTGCCTTTCTGTGTGGAATTTGCGAGTTCTCTCCCCGTGTCCGCGTGGGTTTTCGCCGGGCACTCCTGTTTCCTCCGACAGTCCAAAAAACATGCTGCTGCATGGGTTAATTGGCTTGCAGACTAAATTGCCCTCAGTGCCCGGTGATAGACTGGCGTCCCATTGCGGGTATATCCCTGCCCTGCGCTCTGTGTCTGCCGGGATAGGCTCTGGCTCACCGCGTACCTGTACAGGACTAAGCGGTCTCTGACAATGAGATGAGATGAGTTAAGAGCTCAAGAGAGCAAGATCAGTATCATTTGCTAAAGTGGCACAGGTCACGAATATGACAAATGCAAAAAAAAAATGGTACAGCGATGAATCAAATGACAAGCGGACCTAAAACTACTGTGTAACATCACATATTTTATATTTTTGCACAAACCTCTATCGAGTTAGGGTTTCCATGGCTCGATGTAAGGTAAAGCATTCGGAAGCGTGATGAGGCATTCAACGCGGCAGATGAAACGTCTCGAAAGAGAGGAAGAGGAGGAACGCTCGCCACGGCTATCCTGCGAAAATAGCTCATCATCATCATCAATACACGTTTAATCGTGTCGAGGGTCGCGGGGGGCCGGGGTCTATCCCGGCAGACAGAGGACGCAAGGCGGGGCTATGCCGAGGATATGACGCCAGTACATCGCAGGGCACTGGGGGAAATTTACTTAGCAGGCGGCGTGTCTTTGGACGGTGGGGGAAAAGCGGAATACCCGACGAAAACCCATGCGGACACGGGGATCACACGCAAAGTCCATGGAGAGGCACCTAATGCGACAACGCTGCTAATTGCGCCACCGCGCCATTACACAAGGACAGCTGACGAACACAATTCTCAAACGTGAAGCGTGTCAAATAATACATTACCTCTAGCTCGCAGCATGTGCATCGAAACGTCGGACATCATGCCGATTAACATCGCATGCGACGCTTCGGAGAGCTGTACGGCACAGCCGGAAAATCACCGCGCTCCCATGAGACGATCCGTAAGCATATTGATGATTGCCAATTTTGGAGATGTTGTCTCTCAGCGTCTGGTTGCTGAGCAGTCGGGGTAAGCTGATGCCCATCGACTCCGCAAGCAATTTCAAAAGGTCCTGCCCAGAGGCAGGGCCCATAGGGGTCGAGGGAAACCCAAAATATTGTCCTGGCTTAGTGCGAGGATCACATTAATCCAGGCTTGAATAGTGTATCATGCGCAACCGCACATAATCCGCTTTACGTGGATAAAATAAAGAAATGCTGTGCGTAAGGAGGCTGTTAATATATATACTTACACGAAATGTTGGGAGGCTCTTTGGGCGAAAAGCATAACATTGGCGCTATTTTAATTGGTATTTCTCATTTTCCTGAGCACTGGGTGTTACATTTTCCGAGACGTTTTTGTTTTGTAATACGTACGTGTAAAACTTTCGTGGGTTATGCAAACGCAGCGACTGTTGCCTATCACTTATTCATGGATCGTGATTCGCAGCTGTGTGTGTGTGTTTATGAGCTAGGCAGGGTGCAGTTCATCCCGCAGTTGTGCTCAAATATTCAGCGCAACGTGTCAGCAATGTGCATTGTGAAGATAATGCAAGATAATTAAATGAAAGCACTGCAAATGCACAAAGCATTACAAAGGGTTTCTAAAATTTCACAGCGGTTAAACATTTTGCCACGTCAAGGCATTCCGAGATATTAGAAATGAACTGTAATAGGCTGAGTCTAATCTTTTCCTGCGAAATGGTATCATATTTACTGTCCGAATGTGTGACCTTACTGCTTGTTAGTTACATCATCCGTGAATTACTATTTTTTTTTTAAATGTGTTTAGTTAATTATATTAAAATGGAGAGCTGTTGGAAGTCGCAATCAATAACACCATTACGGGCGCCTAGAAATGCGGCTCGATCGCTTGAAAAGACAAGCGATTTGTTTACGATACTTTTTTCCGTCCGTTATTATGCATGAGATGCACTTTTTCCTTTCTACTACAGCAGGCGGGCAGTTGCCTAGGCTATACTTTCCATGCCGAGCACCGCGTGGTTTCTGCAAAGGTTGGGACAATTATTTTAAACAGCAAGTTTGAAAGAGTCGTAATTTCATTGCGAGAGGCCAGAGTCCCAGATCAATAACACTCAAGGCCAAAGTGTTTGGTTGTGGGGGGGGGGCGCCAGGGTACGAAATGGAATCAAGGTGGGGGGGGGGGAAGAGATGGTTTGGTGGTGGATTGCTGTCACGTGGTGGTAGAGGTGTTAGTAGAGTGGCAACATCTTAGGAGGCAATGTTTCTTGAAGAATAAAATGTCCGAGGCTTTTCATTTCATTAACACAGCTTGGGTGCTCATTGCATGATTTACACGGATTTGCTGGAGTGGTCAGCCTGTCGGTGTATTTTGTGTCCTTTCTGTGTGTGTGTGTGTGTGTTTTTTTCCGTGCGGGTGCACGTGTGTAATGTTTGTGTGTTTGTGTGTGTGTCGCCTTGCGGGAAGCTATGGCGCAGCGGTTAGCGAACTGCTTTAACGAACCTGGCAACTCGATCTCGATTCCAGCTCCCGGCCAACAACAGTGGCAATAATCTGAACCAGTGCTGGGCCGACCATAGGTAAACTTAGCCCGAGGGGCACCTGCCGGGCGATGGGTAAACATCGCTACTGAGGGCTCCAAGGCAACAATGTGTAGTGCTGGGCCACTCACACCTTGCGTGCGGTGCCAACTTTCATTGTTTTAACAATCTTGCTTAAATTTGATGTCCCGAATTGAGTCAAAGTCGTAACTTTACGCATGCGATCTCTTGTGCAGCGTTGTGCCTCACAGTACGAAGGACCCGCGTTCGATTCTCGGCGCGGGTGTCTTCTTGTGTGGAGTTTGCGTGTTTTGCCCGTGACCCGTGTGAGTTTTCACCGGGTACTTCGGTTTCCCCCCACCGTCCAAAGACATGTTGCTGCCGAGGTTAATCGGTTTGCTGAGTAAATTGCCCGAAAGAAAATGTGCCCTGCGATGTACTGGCGTCACAGCCTGAGTATCCCCCTTCCTTGCGCCCGCTGTCGGCCGGGATAGGCTCTGACCCCCACGTGACCCTGTACAGGATTGCGCGGGTATTGATAATGAATGAATGAATGAATCTATTCTGCTGTTGTTGACATGCCTCTCTCTCCATATCTCTGTGCAGCGCTTTGTGACTCGGTTGAAGGGTGCTTGAGAAATGCAAATATTATTATGGGTGCTCGCAAACAGCATTTGCCCCAGTAGTCTGTTCAGCTGAACTCAGCAGCCTGGGTTCGAGTCCTTGCCTTGGCAAACATTAGCCGTGATTATCTGAAGCTGTCTTGTCTCCCTTTCACTATTTCTTTTTATCAACGTATCCTGACCAGCACGGTGAAGTATGGTCAAAAGCTGGCTCGGTTCACGGGACCTGTGGCAACGTGCGCATACATTGGTGACTTTCCCCTCGTCTTGGATATCGTTTCAACATGAAACCGAGACGTTTTGAGCAGACAAGCGGGCATGGCTGGCTCTTGCCACACTTTTCTCTCGCGTTCCATGCTGGCTTTATAATGTCCCGGCTAACGGCAGTGACCGAAACGGCCAGAGTGTAGGCCACACGGGAGATCTTTGTTCATGTGCGTGGGCGCGTGTGGGCGCGTGGGCACGTGGGCGCGTGTGCGTGGGCCCGTGTGCGTGGGCCCGTGTGCCCGTGTGCGCGTGTGCGCGTGTGCGCGTGGGCACACGTGCGTGGGCACGCGTCTCGTTTAGCCGCAGGATTATTTAGTGTCCGTCCTCCCGTGACTGATGTGCGTGGGCGGGTCCGGCACCACGGCTCTGACCCTGATGATGACAGAGCAACGAGCGACGTTATCTGCCCAACTAAATTGACAGCGCCGCGACCCGTTGGCTCGCGCGCGATAACTCACTGCCGCCAACCCCGTGTCTCGCGTTGCGCCGCGTGTTCGATGCCGACGCTTGGACACCGCAATTTTGACCTTGGATGCCTTTGGCTTTTGACCTGACCCCCCGCGACCCCCGCACCCCCCATCCAGCAGGGGCGCACGAAGGAGCGCGCGCGGCTAATGTCGGGGAAATGTGTCGCGGAGGGGGCGAGCGAGTGCGCCGTCGTGAGCAAGGAGGAGGAGGAGGTGGTGGGGAGTCGTATATTCCCACCGTGAGTGGCTGCATACGGGCGCTGTCGCATCCATTACTGACCTCATCTCGCAAAAGCGCCACTGCAGACCACCGCGATCCATTACTTAAAGCAGCCGCCTTGCGCCGCGCTCACAGCCACAGCTGCCACCACCGCCACCGTTGACGTATTTAGCTTCTTTCCAATCAAATCATCGAGCGGCGCTAATGTTGGCCGGGACGCGGCCAATTCGCACGTGGCAGTACGCGTGCGGGCTCTCTCTTTTTTTTATTGTTCTTTGTGAGTTGACAGCGATTATGGCTGTGCTTAGTTTTATTTCAATTTCGATTACGTAGTTTTCCTCCCTTAGTCCAAACGCACGCTGCTGCTCAGATTAATTGGCCTGCCGAATAGATTGCCCACGGCGCCCTGTGACGGAATGGCATCCCACTCTGGGAATTGCCCTAACGTGCGCCCTGTGCCTGCCGAAATAGGCTCCGTCCCCCACAGCCACTCGCCGCGTTTTGCGGCTTGGTTTCGATGCGACTCTGCTTGCCGTTTCGCCGACATTTCGGCGAAACCTCGCGCGGGGCGCGGGGCCCTTTCCGCGAAAACCTCGTGGCCTCCCAAGGCCAATTTGGCTCGTCGTTTTAACACCGGATCGACTTGGGCCAGGCGCTCCCTCGGCGGTTCCACGCATGTTTAGAAGGGCGGTGGATGGGCTTAGGGTTGGGAGCGGGAAGAGTAACAATCTCGAATGATGGGAGTCCGGCAACAAGGGCCGCTCGCCGCGTTTCGCGGACGCGTCGAAACGCGAGCGCGCCACCTCGCAACCTCCGGCCATTCGCCGCGCAACATTGTGTCTCACCCCGTTCTCTGCCACGGCGGAGTCTTTGAGGACAGACACTGTGTGTGTGTGTGTTCCGCAGACACAAATTTGAGAAAAAGGTCACCGCTCCGGTGCCGTTTATTTATTTTTTACTTCTCTCGTTTCACTTGAGGGACGTTAATCGAAAGAGGCAGCTGTGTTCGAACGCGAAGCCCTCTAGATGGAGAGTCCTGTAACGTACAGTTCCCTATAGCCAATTACAGACACCTGTACCACATCGGTTTTCGTGGCAGTGGTTCATCTCTCATCTCTCATTATCTGAAACCGCTTAATCCTATATAGGGTCACGGTGAAGCCGGAGCCTATCCCGGAAACATAGGGCGTAAGGCAGGAATACACCCGACGACGGGACGCCGGTCCATCGCCGGGCATTGCGGGACAATTTTAGTCTGCGAGCCAATCAACCTATCCAGCAGCATGCTTTTGGACTGTGGGAGGAAACCGGAGTACCCGGCGAAAACCCACGCGGACACGGGGAGAGCATGCAAACTCCACACAGAAAGGCACCGGAGTCGAGAGACTCGAACCCGGGACCTTCTTGCTGTGAGGCGTCAGCGCTAACCACTGCGCCACCGCGCCGCCCGGCAGTGGTTCATCGATGTTTGATGTGTCTTCGGTTTTATGCCGCGTGTGTTGTAAAGACATTACGCAAGGCACTTCGTTTGGAAAACGAGCCTTCAGGAATTCAATGGTGGAAGCCCCACAACAAAATGTCAGACATCATGCCGAAGCACACGCGACATAATCAGAAAATACATCGCAGAACCTAGTCAGTATTTATTTATATCATTATTATTGCCATACTTATTTACCCAGGAAATCCTCGCAAAATTATTTTCACGAGTGCCCTGCCAAATTTTCACTGTTTTGTTCCTTTATAACTCCAACTGAGTATAGTTCAGTATTAAGACGTTTATGGCCAATACCAGTTCGATGTGCTTCTTTTAGCTATGGGAGTAAAGCAAGGAAGCTGGTGGAAAAACACATGCTGAATAGGGGAGAATATCAAAAAATCCACACAGAAAAGGCACTTAGACCCGAAATCGAACTCATGGCCTTCTTGTTGTGATGCGCGAGTGTTATAGCCATGCTGCCCTGCCGCCCAAATAAAAGCAGCCGCGATACAAACAGAAAATAGCTCATCTCCTTGTGACAGGAGACTTGTTAACTGCGTCACGGGCGCTTGTCGCTAAAACCCCTTCTCCGGTCACGACCCTGAATTGCACATTTTTAAATGGCAAATTGCCTCCGTAGCTCAGACAGAAGGCTGCTTAAATGGGACATTTCTTTGGATGTCTATCAGAGGATGAGATATTTCTTTTAATATAGAAAACCTCCATGTCGGGGATGGGGAAAAATAATGGGCGTTATTTGGTAAAATGTATTGTGCCGCGGAACGAGAGGAATGTCCGCTTTTATGGGGTGGGCACAATCTCGCGCAAATTTTGGATAGGCTGGTACTTACAACGCTCTCGCTAATACACAGGCGAATGCAAAACATCGCAATGTCAAAAGGCAGACTCCAGCCAATTGCGTTTTACTTTGATCGCGCAATTATGACTCATTTTATTTTAATCATTGTTTGCTGGAGTTGAAACGCTGGTTGAAATAAATGGCCACATTTCTTGAACCCTCCCCCCCCTTCCTTTGTACTGATGTAGGTTTTGATGGCTCGATGCATGACGATTGCTTCCAAAATCTGCTCTTTCGGGATAGCCGCGTCGATTGCTCCTCCTCTCTCCATCGCGACGATTTGTCTCGTGAATCTGTATTGCTTCACGGATTACTCTTGGGCCTTTGTGGCGGATACCAGCCAATGCACGTATTTTCTGAAAATCGATTGTATTTTTACTGTCTACACTTATTCACAATTGCTACAAGGAATGTAATACACGGCATCTGTTTGCAACGGTCCAAAACAATATTAGACAAAAAAACGGTCTAAAAGATGAGCTACAACATTTACAACAAGCACTACACAGCAATGGATACACAATAGCTGAGATCCAACTCGCTGTAAACAGAAAACCATGATAACTGCCTGTGCCTGACAGTTGTTTGGAAACAACACAACTGTGAACTTCCAAATGGTTGAGAGAGTGAAGAATTGGCACGTTTTGTTCACGTTGATAAACTTTACCAATTGGCCGTTGTTGGGTGGTGGTGGGTTTCCGACCAACATTTTTTTACGTGACCTAGCTCCAAAAAAATGGAATTCATCAATAACATTGGTCACGAAAAGCCTTGGAATTAATGAGTGTTACGTGTTTGAAAAAAAAGGCCACAGTGCGTCAGGAGAAACACACACCAACAAGATACATCACAATAATCACACCAGCTTTGAATGAATAATGAATAACAATACCATAATAATAATAATACAATTTGTAACACGCACAAATTCCACACCTGGTCATGGACGAGGAACAGCTACAGAGGTGTGAGGAAACTGTAGGGGTGGGGATTGGGAAGGCAGCTATGGAGTCAACCAACGCCAACATTTGCCAGACACTGCACCCTCTATATTATGATGTTACGGACGAATGCATTGGTCAATGCTTAGACAGCTCCACCTAAGTTCATTGGTGGGTTTTTGTTTGTTTCGTGGGAGAAAATTGGAGAGCCTACAGGAAACCCGCGCCAAACAATGGGAGAGCACACGAACTGCACGCAGAGAAGCGCCCGAGGCGGGAGTCAAAGCGCATCAGGTCGGGCTTTCTGTGAGGTGCGGAGATTACCACTGTGCCACCCTGCCACGTTGTTCAGTTGATTAGTGCCTGCGCCAAGCAGTTGCTTGAAAACAACACAACCATGAACTGCTGAATGGTAATTAGATTTTGACTCGTGTTGTATGTGTTATTCGTGCAATTTGTCATCTTGTTTTTAATTTTATTCTGCGCATTGTTTCTCGACTGCGTTGGAAAATTTGTAATTTTGAGAATTGCTCGGGCAGTGAGAGTCCTTGGAGGTCCGTTATTATTATAGATTAAATATCCTAAATCTAACGTTGAGTGATGGCATAGTAATTTTCACTTCATTGTGCCACGAAACTGGTTTCTCGAGTGTGATTCCAGGCCTTAGCTAAAAATGGTATCAAGTGGTTTCTGAATCAGTGCTTCGTTCAACTAACCATCCCCAAAGAGAAATATTCAGTCCATAGCCGTAATAGATTTTTTTTCTGGAAAGTCCTGTTAGCGAGCGCCTATGAAGGCTGGCACAGCACACGAGGGAGTGCGTGGCCAGAATCACATCCGGCCGTCTTTGTTTACACACTGTGTTGCATACTCATTCGTGGCTGAGTCAACCGAGCGGAGGCCACGGTGGATTGGGTTCCGATAGTTGTCACCGGTGTTGCTCGTGAGCAGAGATAGAACTTGGATCACCGGTGGCGTTTGTCGTGCAGCGTGCTAATGGCTGAACTACCGCTCCACACCACTTCAGCAGCTCACATTAAGCGGCTCGACGCAATGTGGTCAAGAATATCGACACCTGGAGTAGGAAAACGGGCGGATGTGGACCTAAGTTTGGATCACGTCTCATTAATCATTCATATTTAAATCGAGCAAGAATAGTGTGCTCCAATTAAGCTTTTTGAAAATTGTGCCGCCTTTGTTGCTGTTGCGAAAATATTTTCGCTAAAAACCGAAGATTCCATTATGAAGTGACTGGGTGACGAGATGGAGATTTCTATAATATAATTTTTTTAAATATAAACGATTTAAATAATAAATTCCACAGTTTTGGTCTTATTTAAACGAAAGCATGAAGAACAGAGTCTAGAGCAGTGGTTCTTAACCTTGTTGGAGGTACTGAACCCCACCAGTTTCATATGCGCGTTCAACGAACCCTTCTTTATTGGAAAAATAAAATGTGATCACCTGCAGCCAGTGATGGCCAAGCGGGGCGCGTCATCACGAATCATATGAGTGAGGTGTGTGTCTTGACCTCCACCGAACCCCTGAGACTGACTCACCGAACCCCTGGGGTTCGATCGAACCCAGGTTAAGAACCACTGGTCTAGACGCATAGCTCTCGATCCGGAGCCCTCAGACAATCACCCTTGTCCCTCCATTCTGCTCCTCCTCATGTCTCCTTCTATGACCGCATTTCCGTTGCCATGGTTTTTTCCTCCCGTATTTCTCTTAGCCAATCCCGGGTTGGCATTTTTAACTTTAAGATTCCACCCCCACACCCCCCC
>JAZEWT010000010.1:3347876-3372396 GCA_036362905.1 Mordacia mordax | reverse complement strand
CCCCCCCCCCCCCCCCCAAGAAAATAGTTATATTTGCTGATTCGCTGTTCAGATGTCGTTGTTGTTGTTGACGCGCCGTTCTCTCCGCAACCCTGTGCTGCGCTTTGTGGCTCTCGGGTGAAAATCGCTCTAGAAATGCAGTCATGACTATCATGGAACCATTCTTGAGCCTTTTTTTTCTTCCACGTTGTAAATGAAAGTCAGGATTCTTGGATTATTATTTTTTTTGTCGTGATTGCTGCCTCCATAATGAACCTGCATTAACAGAGCACGCCAATAAAATCATCTAACCTTGCGTCCTTGAATCTAAAACATGCATCCCATGCACCTTTTATGGAAGGAATCTATGCCTGTGACTGTATTTCTACGTAGGTGGACTAAGGACTGCGCAGTTCACATGAAAGAATCACTGTTTCTACAGTCAAAGAAGGTCTTGCATTATAAAGTCGTTGTAAATGCAAGGAAATATGTTAACGTCCTTTATGGGGCGAGGGCGTAAGGGCTAGGTGTAACGTAAATGGAAATGTGAATTTTTTATATATTTTATTTCTCTACATAGACATTTTTTTAAATCTTACTCACTGTTTAATGAACACTGCAATTAGCATTTAGGCTTTGATCCATGTGCCTTACGTTGCTCCTCGCACTGTACTTCAAAGGGTTAATTTCTGCACGCGGGTGGCAAGGTGGCCCAGCTGGTAGCGCTGTCGCCTCACAGCAAGAAGGTCCCGGGTTCGAATCTCGGCTCGGGTGCTTTTCTGTGTAGTTTGCATGCTCTCCCCGTGTCCGCGTGGGTTTTCACCGGGCACTCCGGTTTCTTCCCACAGTCCAAAAAACACGCCGCTACATAGGTCAATTGGCTTGCAGACTAAATTTCCCGCAGTGCCCGGTGATGGACTGGCGTCCCATCGTGGGTATATCCCTGCCTTACGCCCTTTGTCTGCCGGGATAGGCTCCGGCTCACCGCGACCCTGTACAGGACCAAGCGATTTCTGACAATGAAATGAGACGAGACACCAATCTTCAGCCCCGCTTTGTCACAGTCTCGCAGCCTTCAGTTCCATCAAAGCTATTCACGTCTGCGCTGGAAGACTTCGACCAATATGTTGATTGGCGAATCCAAGGCCATTAATGTAAGAGTGGCGACGCAGACGTGATGACGACCGCGCGTGAGCTCACCGTACGTTGCGTGATCTGTTATCACCCACAAGGAACTTCGCTTTCATACGTTTTCCTCCTTTACCAGCATCGAACGGCATTGTGTGGCCGCCACAGCCTTTAGATGGCCTTCCATTAACCGCAATGTAAAAATGAACACCGCATGCTCCGCTATGGGTACTTTTTGCCAGTATACTGATCTAAGAGTAGGAGGTTTTACCTGCATAATTGACAGAAACGGTCAAACCTCCTACTGTTATATATGTATACTGGCAAAAAGTACCCATAGCGTTAACAGCTCCAGCTAAGCTATAAGCATTGATACTGCAATGTCCTGATCTGACTGCCTTTTGGCACTGGCTGATACTGGCAATTAGGCTCAAAAGGAAGCCATTGTCTGGTGGAGGCCGGTCATATTTTGCCACTAGTATGTGTGGCTTTTGCAAACTGGACACATTGTGAAATGTGTGTATTTTGGTGTTTGTGATCTTAACACCTGCATAATCGCCGGAAACGGTAAAACCTCCTACTCTTGTAAACCGCGTGCTCCATCGTCGAATGGAATTGCGACTCTTTATCGCATGCCCAGACAGCAGAAATACTTCTGCAGAGACGCCGCTGATTGGCCCTGCGACGTGATGTGGGGGCTCACGCGAGCGACGCTCTTGTATGCGCAAGTCTCGTCTCATCGTCAGAAACCGCTTAGTCCTGTGACGGGGTCGCGGTGAGCCGGAGCCTATCCCGGCAGACACAGGGCGCAAGGCAGGGATATGCCCGCGATGGGACGCCAGTCCATCACCTGGCTCTGCGGGCAATTTAGTCTGCGAGCCAATTAACCTATGCAGCAGCGTGTTGTTTGGACTGTGGGAGGAGAGCGGAGTGCCCGGCGAAAACCCACGCGGACACGGTGGAGAGAACATGCAAACTCCGCACAGAAATGCACCCGGGCCGAGATTCGAACCCGGGCCCCTTCTTGCTGTGAGGAGGCGACAGCGCTACCCACTGGGCCACCGTGCCGCCGGTGACGAGGCGCATGCATCGTATCCGGCGGACGCACATCAAACTCCAGCAGCAGGCGGAGACGCCAGCCCTTCCTCTCGTGGCGGAGCACCCAGTGTGCGCCGCGATATTTCGGCAACAATGTCGTTCGACTTGCACTCGCAGCGGAGAGCTCGGTGTGTGGAGAGGAGGACGATTGGGTCGGGGTGGCGTGACGGGCGGGCGGGGGGGGTGGCGGCTGTAGAGGTGTGGAGCGTGAGCGAGTACGGTGCATCTTCCCACCTCTCGTATGTCGTGCATGCTGAGCGTGCGGAAGGTTTCGAATGCTATAAATGGAGACAATATAAGCAGCATGGCCACCTCTGGGACCACAATTGGTCAAGTGGTTAAATGCTGTGTGTTGCCGTTGGTCACGGAATTGAGATAAATAACTGCCTCTTAAATTATCATAATAATAAATGATGTCAATACGGAATTGTTGCACTTTTTCCAATTCTTTCTTTCACCCCTGTATTTAACGGTGTACCTGATAAATTATTTATCAGCCGGTAAATCTTACATGGTCCACAAACATTAATGCACTGAATATTGCACACAAATCCACGTGTGCTTTATTGCACAACAGTCTTGGTTAGAGCACATATAAGCATAACTCTGTTGTGTGTCTGCATAAAAATAAATAAAATTACATTTGCTAACATCCGTGCCTCATAAAGAAGGTCCTGTTCGAGGCGGTTCGATTCCTGCCTTGGGAACCTCTCTGTGTGGAGTTGGTATGTTCTCCCTCTGTTCTACGTGGGCTGATTCCAAGTTCTTCGATTTTCTCCCACAACTAAAAATACCTTCTGAAATCAGCTCACAACAAAATATATGGAGTGCAATGTTTGCACCTTTTGGCGCTGGCTAACCACGCGCATACCTTCTGCCCAACCACCCCCCTCAACGCCTCTGAGTCGTTCTCTTTCCAAATACTTTTGACGTTTTCGAAACACAGTGCACGCTGTAAATCGTACAATTATTAAATATAATCACGTACCATTTGATTCAGTCATGATGCCCTGACCTGGCTGTGGCCTTTTGGTGCTCATCAGCTGTGAAAGGCTAGTTAAGCGATTGGTGCTGAATTTCCACGTGCATGAAGCTTTTGTCTGGCAGGTTGGCGCCGGCTGATCGCCTGGCTCACTCCCACCCTCTCTGAGGTTTCCTCGCTACGCCTGATCAGGCGCTGGATTTGCGCGGCGCGTTATCAATTCTATTGTTTATTACATACAGGCAATGCTGCACAGTGGGCTGACGTATGTTTTCACTGCTCAACGCACGATGATTGGTTCAAAAAAGCAGCTCTTCCTGGATAGCCGCGTCGATCGCTCCTCCGCTCTCATCCTGAGGATGCCTCAAGGTGGCAGGCGAAACGTCGCGAAGCAGAGAGCAGGAGCAGTCGATGCGGCTATCCCAAAACAGCAGCTTCTGGAAGCAGTCATCAATGGCAGATAGGCGCCTGCAGCAGTTATCCGTAACCTTGTCTGTTCTCTGACAACGCAAGGCCAGGTCAGTTCACGTGAACCGGTCCCTACACACATGCACGTATTCACTCAAACAACGACGAAGGTCCTCTGTGTAGCCTGCGTAACCAATTGAGACAAGAGATGGGTTTTTGAGCACCTATGAATGCCTGCGCTACACACAAGGAAGTTGTGTTGCCAACACTCACGACCCACCGCCATCCTTCCCAGCGGTGATCTCTACATATACCAGCTGGTGTTCATTTGAGGCTGAGTCGACCTAGGGGAGGCCCAGGATCGTTTCAGATATCCACCAGCGGAGCGGGCAATTTAAAACGCGCGTGCACGCTCGCACAATCGGGTTGACAGCGCGGCGCTTTATGCACTACACTACACAACCTCTACACTACACAACCTCCCTCTGTACACTCGCACGCACACACGCAGGCTGCAGCAGGTGCACGCAATAACACCTTGCCACCTGTCACGTGTAACGTCGGACATTTAACCAATTGTCTATGATTGACCTCACATTTCTATTCACTGTTTTCGCCACGGCGGCTCTTTGTTGAATTCTCGTTTAGATTGGGTTTCATATCCCGCTGAGCGGCAGGGCAGTGAAGGGGGAGCCACGAGTAGGTGGCGTTGCCACCGCTAAGGTGTAAACGGTCGGGGATAATTCATGGGAAGAATGGCTCAACCCTACGGGAATAGAACAGAACGACATGGAAGTGCATTGTCTCAAGTGGGGGTGTTGTCACACGACTGACAAATCTCAGGATTGTTGATGCACTTGGAGGGCACACAGACATCCCAGGTCAGATTCCTTCCCCTTAGGCATGAAAACAAGGTGGAAACACACACACTTGGCGCCTTGAAATCTGAAGGTTGTGAGATTCATAAATCCCGCACCCTCTTTTTGGGATGGATAAATCGCGGCACTGCTTGGTGGAGGATATCGAGAGCGGTTGTTCAGCAGAAAGCCTTTCGTCCACCGTAGGAATGTGGCTTGGTGTTATAAACAGAAGATGAGGAAATGTTTCCGAGGCTTTAGCGGAGCAGGAATCTATTTTATTTGCGGTGACATTTTGGCATAAGCGGGTAGCACTGCAGCCTTACAGCAATACGGAATCGGGTTCTATTGCTGGCTCGGGTGCCTTTCTACGTGGAGTCTTCACGTTCTTCCTGTGTAAATTTGTTTTTTTTTATCCAGGTATTTCAGTTTCTCCCCAGAGTCCAAAGACATGCTGCTGCCTGGGTTAATTGCCTGGCAACTAATTGCCCGCGGTAACCTGCGATGGACTAGCGTCCCATCCATCTTGGATAGTGCCCTACTTTGTGGCCTCTGTCTGCCGGGATAGGCTACGGAGCTTCACACCCTGCGAAGGATGAACTAAGTTGCCGAGAAGGACTGTTTTCGTCTGGGTGCAATTGGGCGACTTGACATTGTGTCATTTGCTCTGCTCCGCAGAAAACAAGAGGCTGGGTGTTTTTCCGCGTGGCATTGATTGCTACTGCGTGCAAAATGTTTTGAGCTTAGGACAAAGAGGACATTAAAAATGCATCGTTCTTTTCGTAGGTCATGTTACTATACATTGTGCACTAAATACATTGGTATTCCCCAACAGTTGTAGGGTATTGGACACATCGTGCAAGTTAATACAATTAAGAGATGAGCTTCCTTATCCTCTTTTCGTGTACACAGGGACACCAGTCAGAGTAGGGGGCATTACATATAAAATCGGATTATACCATTGTGTTAACAAACCGCACTTATTAGCTGGGGGCGGGCGGGGGGGTTCTGTGTCATGAGTCTTTGTATGCCCCCCTCCATTAAATAAGATTACACAAAGTGATTGCAACATTGAATAAAATGCGTTATGAGTTTGTGTTTTTTTTCCCTCTGTAATGTATTATTTATAGTGCGAGTTCTCGCAACTATTGGCCGCTGTACTTGCGACGAATGTTACAATTATAATAATTGATTCTCGAATAGAATCACGACCCTGAATCCTAATAATCCATGGCATTTTCGGTGAGGCTCTGGGGGCTAGGGGATGTGAATATTTTTGCTCTCTGTAATTTATTGCCATTATTCTCCCCAGTGTATCCTGCATTGGCAACGTGTTTGTATTTTACCGCGTATCTACGAACGGGTAAGACTTCACGCACCAATTTTATCCCGTCCATTTGGAAACATTTAAAAAAAAAAATCACATTTCTGCCACGATCCCATACTTGTGCAGTGCGGTCTCCAACAAGTAATCACTCGGTCTCGCAAGCATCTCTACCTCCTCGCGGTGTACAAGGGCCATTATCAAAAGCGTCTCGTATCGTTCATAATGTTTCCTTTGCAGGCCAGCATTATTGAGGAACGCGCCATCTGTTTTCATCATCAACTTCACATCGCTCGTTTTATTATGCTTTGGTTTAAAATCGCCGCTGGACTTCGTGCGATTTCCGCTTGCGGTCGCGAGCGTTTGCAGTCCTGGCAGTTTGTCACAATTCACGGCAGAGAAGCAGAAAAACCGTTATTAAAGAATTGTCGCTTGGGAAGATAGCCTATTTATCCACATAAAAATGGGTGTGTGTGTGTGCTTCTGTTATGCGCAACGCGTTGACATTTTCTATCGGGAGACAAGAGCCTCGTTGCGGTGGGCCCAAGGCATAAGGACCGCCCATTGACCAAGGAAACAAAAGACACCTCGGAGAAGAGGTGCTTTACATTGGACCCTGTCGGCCTGTGTCCACCTGCAAATACATCACCTTTTCCTAGCAGCGGAAATGCACTTTAGGGCGGCGCATTCACTCATTTAAATATATTTTTTATTTTTCAAGCATTCACACCGTCTCGTTTGCCACGCGTCCCTGTTGATGGAATATGATGCCATGCCGTTACAGATATGAGCTTCATTTGTTACATAAAAATTGACGTAGCACAGTAAATAACGAGTCTGCTGGCACCACCAACCTCTTACCGACACAGAAATCTGCTTCATTCGCCTACGTAATGTTTTATCATTTTGTGCGTCACTTTGTCGGCAGCTTTGTACATTTGATTTTTTTTTAATACATTTTGTTGTTGATGCAGTTCTAAATGTTTAATTGGCGCACGTATTTTTGTCGTAACTTTTTTTTCTCCTGACGTAAGGAATGTTATCACGAGCGGTGGATAGACATTTTCGCAAATGGAATCTTTTGACAAAATTGCCAGCACGCGGTACACGCGTTTGCGGCTATGCTCCTCTAATCACTTTCAGTCGTGTTATCGGCTTGTACCGAGTTCTGTTTGGCGCGATGTCTGACGTTTCACTCCGTGTGCTGAGCGCTTTTGATCTCAACATTGCTGTTTGTTCGAGGATCAAGCGGCAGATGACGCAGCCTTAACAGCGTTAGCTTCGGCGACTTAACCCGTAGACCCCACGGTACCCACGCGAGTCACGGTGCTGCCTCGTTATCTCATCTCGGCAATGCGCGTGGACGCTGACGCGGTTCAATCGTTAGCGCAATGGTCGTTGCATTCCAGAGCCGTCCAGTTCCATTCAGTTTCCTGGTGTGGCAGTTGGAGCAGTTGGCAAATTTTATGAAATTTCTTCACGTCCGTCCACCCATCAGCTTCAACAGGTGTCCCATATTTAGTCAATCGCCACACCGCTTGTGGTGGGCCACATGTGTGGTTGCTCTCACCACTTCCAAGACATCCGTTTATTTTCGAAGAGTAGGCCAAAATACCTGCCCGGTAGAGTGGTGTTCCAGAGCGCCTGCGAATCCAGTGGCTTGAGCAAGCAAATGCTCATTTATACGGTCACCTTTACCAGAGTACTGCGCCAGTGACTTTGCATTCGGCTCTTGCGTTTGAGGCAAGTGGGTATGGCTATGACCATGCTGGCGTGCCTGTGGGCGAAGGAACTATAGCAACGGAGGTTGGAATCTCCTCTGACTCCTCATCACCGCGTGACCCTTGTGTAAACTCAGTCCATTCATTTCAACCCCCAGCGCTTGCCCCGAAGGGAGATGACCCCCAGGACAACCGTCATCATTGCAGCCATCCCTCTGGTGGCCTTGCCCTCGGGGTGAAACGATTCTCGTTTGTCATGGAGGTTTGATGGTCGCTGATGGTTTTGCACCAAAAAATAATAATCCATCTCGTCTCCTGTCTTCTCGTTTCCATTTGCACTCAATTTGGCCGTACATAAAACTGATCGCGACAATATGTATTAATGTACACGTGCATGCACGGCCCTTCCACCGCCGCGTGGGTTCGGGGGGGGGTTATTTGATCACGTATTTCACCATCATTGCCAGTGTGGGTTCTTGAAGCTGCAGAGTATTGCTGTGGGAGCACGGCGCGGCAGAGCAATGGATTGTGCTCTTGCTGCAACAACAATGTGGCCCCGTAACAACCTGTAACATCAGATTTATGCCATGTGGTTATACGTGCAAGCACTGTGCGGATCTCCAATATAAATGAATTATATGTCAATGTTTTAATTACATACACGTATCAAATGGGAGGGGATGGGGACACAGATGTCTACTGCACTATGAACCCTGTGACCTGACTGTGAGTCCCAGCCACAGCCAACATCAGTGACAGGTGGTATAGGAACCTGGGAAAGAGCTCTGCATCATCTTCACCATTATGCACTGACCATCGTGGTGAAGTATGTTAAGAGACTCCTGTAGCTGGAATAGCATGGGGGGGGTGGCTCTTTATCAATCAGTACATTTTTATTTGGTTAACTCTCAAAGATTTGCATGATGCAAGCATGTACACAGGCTCAGAGTAATGCGCAGGGACGTTGGGGAGTGCAGCCCGTGGCCTTCTGATTATCAGGGGGCCCTCAAATATGTTTAGAGCTTTTACGATATCAAAATGCCGTGCTTTTGCACTTTCAAAAATCCGACAGTGTAATTTGGTAATGGAGCTAAAACACAACAGCATCATTAACAGTTATGCGCAAAAATTAAAAAAACGTTTGTTCGTTTTTATTTTTACATGGCTTTACAATTTGTGCGTTGCATAAGCTAGGTAAATACCAATGGAGTGGCATCTGGCCTGGGTGGTGATAAAAAAACAAGTCCAAGAAACGATTGAAATCCATAAAGAAGGGTCACAAAACCATAATAGTCCTGGGAACGATCAAACTTAATATTACCCTAGACATCCGTGTTATGTTTGAGCTGTGAAGCAAGACATTTATTGAAATAAGTAAATCTCGTCGCATCTCATTGTTAGAAACCGCTTAGTCCTGTATAGGGTTGCGGTGGACCGGTGCCTATCCTGGCAGACACAGGGCGCAAGGCAGGGATATACCCACGATGGGACGCCAGTCCATCACCGCACATTGAGGGCAATTTAGTCAGCAAGCCAATTAATCTATGCAGCAGCATGTTTTTTGGGCTGTGGGAGGACACTGGAGTGCCTGGCGATAACCCACATGGACACGGGGAAAGAACATGCAAACTCCACACAGAAAGGCACCCGAGCCGAGATTCGAACCCGGAAACTTCTTGTTGTGAGACGACAGCGCTACCCACTGGGCCACGTGCCGCCCGAAATAAGTACATGTGTACATAAAAAAATCTGGACTGCGTTTTGTACTGATGTCAATTTTTACGGATCAATGTTCGAGAAACGTTCTCCAATTTGTTCTCCAATTTGCTCGTACATCGCTGACGTGTGGACGTTTTCTCTGCCCACGTTGGATTTGAACGTCGGAGGAGAGAGAAGGAACACTCGACATGGCTCTCTCGACAGAACAACTATGGAGAGCAATTCTTGCATCGTCTTTTCTCCAAGTAGGCGCTGGGTTTACATTAATATCTTGTAAAACGTTGCAAAGTTGTTTTGTTATTGGTAGAGAAGGATGCATCACCAAAATAATATAATATATTATATGGTACAACATTCTCACACTTTACCCTGAGAGCGCATATTTAACTGACAGGCGATTATATTCGGTGTGCAGTCACCCCTTGCATTGCATTATTTTGAAAGTAACGTGTCATAAAAACTTTGATGATTTTTTAAACAACCATTGCAAAAATAGAACTTCCATATTTCTGTGTAAACACAATGTGTACAGAGTAGAAAAGGTTTTTACCATTTCTGGCAATTATACAGGTATTAAGATCTTAAAACACTAAAATAGACACCTTTCATAAAGTGTCTAGTTTGCAAAAGGCACACAATGTGTACAGTTTTTTTACATACGAAGCTATGAATGTATAATTGTTATATACACTGTTGCTGTACAGAACGTTATTGGCCAAATAGTTATTTTAAATGTATATTTTTAACTTTCCCTCCAGTTTTTGTCCTGATTATATTATTGCTATAATGTAATGAGATGTAGTCTCTTGTCACACCTCTTGCAGTCCAACCCTTGATATTGTAAAATAACACACGAAAGTGGATATCACAAAGCTACCAGAGCTACACAGCGCCAGCGTCTTTCCACTGGCTACCGGTTAAACACAGGGTTAAATTCAAGACCCTCCTTCTCATCTACAAGGCTCTCACTGGCGCTGCTCCAACATACATCTGTGACCTACTTCACGCACCCTCCTCACTACGACAACTTCGATGCATGTGCACAGATCGCACCTCCATTCGATGGGTGACACCGCCTGCTCGCGTTCTGCTCCCAGACTCTGCGATGTCTTTCCATTGAAAATTCAGTTATGTGAGTCGCTGTACATTTAAAATCCCATGTCAAGCCTCGCTTCTTCTGTAAGGTCTTGAAGTTCACTGGCGAGGACTGTCAATGCTGCTCACTACCGCGTGCTTGGATGATCGCTCGCTGTTGATCTGTGCCTACTCAGAAACACTTATTCCTTCCTTTTTTGTTTAAACAATAATTGTGTTTGTTAATTGATAGTCTTCATTGATTTATAGTAATTATTTTATTCAAATCATCTATTCTGATGTTGTTGACATGCCGTTCTCTCGGCAGCTCTGTGCATGCATTTGTGACCCTCGGGTGAAAGGCGCTTTAGAAATTCAAATATAATTATTACCTCTGAGATCCAATTCCAGTGACCTATATTCCGTACACGAGGCAGCGGTATTATCTCATGATTCCGCCACAGCAACAATGTTTGTGGCATGGCAGAGCAAATCAATTATTTAATTATAATACCTGGGCTTCAGACAAATTTAAGATTAGAACCAAATGAATCGTGCCTCCTGTCTCGTGCAGTCAGTTGTAACTGTGGGGGAATTAAGAATCTTCCCCCTTGTTTTCCGCTACCACGCCGGGAGAGTGAAACAAACGAGAGACTTGTGAGTTTCCCATCGCACTGTATTACTTTACAGCAGCATCCCAGCTTTGAATTTTCAAAGTTAAATTGCCATGCAATCAAATAAAGGAAGACCAATGTTTCAGACGTTTCCTAGAAAACGGAAAAAAAAAACACAATTTTTTCGATGACGGGAAACATAAAAAAAATCCTTTGGTGTCATCTTATATAATGTCACTTCGGAAAATGTTTTTTAAATGCTATCTCCCTCTTGTTGTGTAGCTGCTCTGTAATGGAAACAGCCATTGTTACTTTGCCATTCATAACGGGACATCGAAGTTACTCGCTATGATCAGTGTCTGGCAGTCGTAATCTCTCTGTGAAGTTTGCTTATTTATTTCTCTTTTACAATGCTGCAAGATGTCCCTTGGTGAAGAAACCCTAAACTAAAGAAAATAGCAACGACGAAAGTAGAAACTAAATATATATGCGAAATATCGGCTCTCTTTGTACCATGCTTGCTTCTTAAGCTCATTAAATAGTTTTAATAATTCAGGCATAGTTCTGGCTGCATCAGCAGAGAGGGTACACTTTGCTTTGATGTGAAAATTACGATAAAACAACGAGATGTCAATACTAGTAATAATCATGGCACTTGAAATTGCATGGCGATAGCACAAATCTGTCTCCGGCCCAACGCCTCGCCGTGTCTCCCCACTCAGAACAATCCCACGAAGTGTACTCAGAGGAATTCGGTCACGACTGCAGTGAACTGCAGAATGTGGTTATATTCAATTTAAAAAAAGGCACTTAATGGCCACGAAACCCACATTTTCATTGATGTCCCTGATCATGACTTTCAAACATGTTGGACTTTGTAACATATATATTTATTTTTTTGCGGGAGATCAGGCAAAAAGAGAGGAGCAATGACAAAAGTGTGGTGAAAAAACCACTCTTGACCTTGATGAATTCGCTATTTTTTTTATCATAGACCGAAAAAATGTGAGATAAAAAAAACTCTTACTGTAATAGTGTCCCTCAGTTAATTAGTTGTCATAAAAAAAATTGATTCATTCCCATTGCTTTTAAAACTTGGGACCAATGTCTACTGGAAGAAGAAATGGCAGAGATGAGGGGGGGGGGTAGGAACAGGCGATGGTTTGAGCGCAATTCCATGGTGAGGACTGGCATGGGGGCGATCGTGTGATCGGGAGGGCATCCACAGCAAATGAAGCGCAATGCGCCCCCGCGGCACCTGTGGGGTTGGGGGCTCACGGGTGCCTATCAGACAGGGAGCATCGGTGAAGAACTGTAACCTTGAAAAATTAGATAGATCGGCGGTAAATTAAATGAGCTTGTCATTGGCAAGGAGGAAGATGCACGGGGCAGCCCTGCACTGACGGATGTGAATATTTTAAGCGAAGTTTGCGGGGCATTATGTGTGAATGGCTTGTCCATTTTCAATCCGCTGGTGTGTGAGGAGGGGCTCCACATTTTCATGGGGATTCGGGGCTTTACTTGGCCACTTGGGAGCATTTACGTGGGTGACTAGAAGTGCAGTGCAGTAATGGATCTTGCTTCATTGGGAACATGGTGGCGTGGTGAGTAGCGCTGAAGGGGTCTCATGGCAACACGGTGCCATGTTTTGATTTCCGGCTCGGGCTGCGTTCCGTGCGGCGTTTGCATTGTTCTCCACCGAAACGGGTACTCCGGTTTCCTCCCACAATCGAAACACATGCTGCCTAGGTTAACTGTTCTGGCTTAAATTGTCCTCGATGCACTGAGATGTTGTCATTTGCATAGCAGTCCCTGCTGGACAACTGTTAAAACGAGTTACAAAGCACATCGGTTCCTTTTAAGCTTTGACAAAAAAAAATGACTGACATTGTTCTCCGTTGCGTCAGAGCATCGCTCCACAGTCTACAAACAGCTGCAATGAATGCGTGGTGGTCATTCATCCAAGCGCTAGCGAGGCACAAACCCTGCTTGGCGTCTGAGACCTGACGAGATTGGGCGCATGCCAGCAGGTTTGGTCCGATTCTCTGCGCGTGATATTCATGTGCAGGGTTCAGTCCACCGTCTCACTGTGCACGTGGCTCTCCAAACATAGATTGATGATTCACCCCGATTTATGCAAATTTGAAACCTTCGTCCACACATTATGATTAGTGATGCCGCTGAAAAATAATTTCTGTCTTGTTTGAAGAGTTGCGATTGCTCGTTAGTCTTACTATAATAATAATTGCGCTTCTGGAGCGCGTTTCACCCAAGGGTCACAAAGCGCTGCACAGAGCAGCGGAGAGAACGGCGCGTCAACAACAACGACGACATCAGAACGGCAAATAAACAACAATAACGGAGGCGGAAACGGCATGTCAACAACAACATTAGGACAGTTCAACTGAGAGTCAAATAGTAGCAACAAATAATTGGACACAAAATAAGCAACGTTAAAAATGTAGAATTTTTTTTTTACAAATAAGGAAGGAATAAATGTTCCCGAGCAGGCGCAGGTCGGCAGAAAGCCATCATCCCGGCACGACAACATTGAGCAGCATCAACAGTCCTATAACATTGACGTATAATTTGTCAGCCAGTTTGTGTTTAACCTGAAGGAATCGTTGAGCTACGTAGCTTTTTAACAGTTGTCCAACGGGGAGGGGTAAGCAAGTCACAACACTTCGGAGTACCGGAGGCAACATAGTTAGGACAACAAAGACAGACAGTATCTCTCTGGACTGTGGGAGGAAACGGGAGTACCCGGTGAAAACCCACGCAGACACGGGGAGAACATGCGAACCCCACACAGAAAGGCACTCGAACCAGGAATCGAACCCAGCTCCTTCTTGCTGTGAGGCAGAATTGCTGCACAGTGTGCTACCGTGCCACTCATAAATGAGCATTGCATTTGAACCGAATGAATTATAAATGAAATCGATTTTCATTGCAATGGCACGATATATATTTTAATCGATGAAGTGAATCACCATTACACCCCTATCTAAATGCGTAAATATTCCAAACCTTGTGCCACCACTTCTGTGGGATATTAATAACTGATCTGGTCATTCAGTGCTCGTTGTGTTTTAGGTGTAGTATATATATATTTACACACATGAGAGTGAAAGCTCGATCTAACAGCTTTATATGGGGCAAATGGTGTCCAGAAGTCCGTTAAATCCGAATGTTTATATGATGATATTGCATACAGAATGGCCGTTTCTTTATAACAATCTATATAGTGTTTACGCTATTAAACAGAGCAATACGAATTTCTAATAGCAGCTATGAAAAAAAACACTAAAAATATAAATATGGGGGCGGCACGGTTGCCCAGTGGGTAGTGCTGTCGCCTCACAGCAAGAAGTCCCGGGTTCGAATCTCGGCTCGGGTGCCTTTCTGTGTGGAGTTTGCGAGTTCTCTCCCCGTGTCCGTGTGGGTTTTCGCCGGGCGCTCCGGTTTCCTCCCACAGTCCAAAAAACATACCAAATGCATAGGTGAATTGGCTAGCAGAGTAAATTGCCCGCAGTGCCCGGTGATGGACTGGCGTCCCATCGTGGGTATATCCCCTGCCTTACGCCCGTGTCTGCCGGGATAGGCTCCGGCTCACCGCAACCCTGTACAGTACTAAACGGTTTCTGACAATGAGATGAGATGAGAAATGAATATGATCGCCTCAATTTCCAATGCAGGCCGCTCTCTCGCAAGTTACGTCGAGGTTTTGCTGTAAACGAACGAGCTCAAAACAACGGTGAGCTAATTACAATACGGTAAAATAAACCGCATAAAAAAATCTGTGCGTGTCACAAGTCGCACGCAAACATAAGGCACCGCACGAATACAATGCATGCAGGGAGTGTAATGTGGTGGCTGATCTACTAAAAAGGTCACCGGATTTGTATTCCAAGGCGAACGGTGGTGCCTTTGAAGGTCAAAACTAGAGTTTTGACGTCCAAACCATCGCTCAAGCTATATATGCGTGTGCATGGAGGAAGGAATGTCACCCGCTTTGGGTCACTGGGCTTTGAGCATACACTGAGCAGGAGGATTTTACAGTGGGCTGACTTCATATTATTTATTTTCGTAAATACTTTTTTTGCTCGTTTCGCTCTCTCTCTCTTTTTTTTTAAAGCAATATCGATCTCGGGGAATTGAAGGGTGCCTAGAGAATATGGAGTTGCCCTGAGAGATGTATCCTTTGAGTGAAGTGAAAAGGGTTTCAGACCTTAGCTTACCACGTTCCTCCCGTGGTCATATCCAGGCAGTCACAATTCATCGTCTCACTGTCGATGACATGTTTCGAGGGGATTCGAAATGGCACGAACAAAAGTAAATAAATAAATCTCCCAAACGGAGGAAACCCGGGGAAAAGTCTTGGGTATGGGAGGAAAAAAAATCTCCTTTTACTTGTTGCTTGTGGAATGTACTTTACTGCGTACAAATGTAAGATTTAACGGCTTCACGTATGAGAATTGCTTTCAAGAGCTGCTATTTTGGGATAGCCGCGTCGAGCGTTCACTTATTGCGGTCAGATAGAGGGGCGAAGCCACTGCGGGTGTTTGGGTGTTCAGATGCAACTGACATTTTGCGAAGTGGGTGACTTATGCGTGCAATTTTTAAAAAATCATGGCATTTTGTTGAGCACACGTTTGCTTTAATCCACTCAACAAAATCACGTACGTGTACACAAATAGTGCAAGTACAGTGGGCCCTGTACTGAGTTAGTAACCCATCGTTGTGCAGCTTGAACGTAATTTTGGTGGCGTAGAGTAACTTAGTAAAGCGTTTAGAATAGGATTTCTCATTACTACACAGTGAGCAACTTGCAATTTACAAGTTTACATGGTCATATCATGGTTGGGGGGGGGGGGATTCACGTATCAGTCCTTTGGGCTTGTTAATATTAGCTTCGCTTTGTGGGAAGGTGGACAATGGTTGTCTTATGGAGATTCTTGTGCCATAGGAAAATTCCATTTACAACAGTGGTTCACGACTGCAACAGGAAATTTGCACCGCTTATATGCAGATTCTGAGCAGGAAATCAGTTTGAGTTTATATGACATGGTATGTCAACGGAAATTAATGATAGTATGAGGAAATAACTGTTGTATATCTGTAATCTAACGGGAAACGAATAGAAAACGTTCTCTAATGGGACACATTTCACTTCGACCATACGGCTGTGCCCTTGGTCGGATATTTTTGTCTTATTCTATGTGGCCTTTGGCACCGTGGGCCAGCTTCCGAGACATTTACACAGTGGGCCTGTCTATCATGATCCTGTTGTGAATACCAAGAAGGCCAATTGAGTGTATTTAAAATGTGAACTTTTCTCAAACGGGCGCGTGTGTGTACACGCAAACAAGCCAGTATGCAGAGGAATTATCGCAGACTGCCCATTTGATCCCTAGCGAAGAGGGATTAATGTTATGTGCGGTGCAAACCATTTCAGTGCCACCCAGCTGTGGCTGATAATGGATGAATTTGGCACGGTTACTAATGCCCACACACCTATCAAATCAATGGCGCATTTGCAAAGTTGTGGGGATGCAAACTTTGTTTTAATGTTTCCACAATTAACTGGTGGCCGCTAGTGTATTGCCAAGTCAATTGTTAGCGAGCAGACTCAATCGGCACCCTTATAATATGCAACACAACATTATCTTCCTATTGTACAGGTGTGTGTTTTTGTGATGCGTTTGTTTCAAAATTGCTCAAACAAGTCGCGTGACCGCAATGATGGGAGGATTTTTTTTTCCCAGAAACTATTTCCCCTTTCAGTGCCTTCATAGGATACGAGAAATATAAAGGGGAAAAATGTCGACACTACGTCACTTTATCTGAAGGTACAAAAAAAGCGATATGAATTAATTTTCAAGATAGTCCCTGCAATTGAGACATAATTAAGATTTCTTCAGTCACGGTGATATATGCAGATCTGATATCAGCTGCATGTGTTATCTCTACTCTGCTGGCAACGCATTTCTTTATTTTCAATGAATTGAATTAAGGTAGTGATTAATCAGCTCCATTAACAAGGGAAAATAATTGTTATTTTAACGACAATCAAACGCTGTGCCATTAATTTAGCTAACATTGCCCAATTCAATCTCCAATCACTCAATGCCTCATTTTAAGTCTACGTTTAATGGCGTGAACGAACAGAATTGCGCCAAATAGTAATTATGGTATAGACGAGTGTGCCGTCTTTTCATCTTAATATTTAGGGGGATTTTTAACTGTTGCTCAGTTTCTGCAGTTGTATTCAAGCCGTAGTCCAGTGTCATCCAGTGGGGCGCCGTTGTTGTCGACCACACATATTTAGGGCCGTTGTATAGATTTCAGAAATCTCACCCGCGAGCGATTGATGTGGAGACTAAGGTTCAATGGAGACCAATGCGTGATTGAAGGCAATTGCTTGGGACCGCATTGACAGGCAGTGCATGGTGTCACCTGCCGCCACCGCCTGTAGTTACTTGAGTGCAGGTGAAAGCACTGGTTTGCTTCTAGTCTGCGGTTGCCTCGGTAAGCCCCGTCATTGGTCACCATTACCACCAGCAGTGATCTATCCACTGCTGGATGGTGGTCTGCCGATGTCGTTGCCATCACTCGCACGGTCTGATGATGCTTCCGTTCATTTGTCTGCAGAGTTATCTCACGCGGCTCACAGTGTTCATCCGTCATCCTGCGTGTCCTGCTCAAGCCCGTTGACTTTAATTCGCGGTTAACATTTGTGCTTATTCCATTTTCCACGTGTTGCTTCGCCTCTGATTCTGCACCGAGAGTCGATCCGTCCTGCTCGCGCACCTCTCGGATGTGTTTGTGAGGATGAGCCAGCTTTGTCGTCTCGCTGTGACCCCTGCTCGGCTAACCCAGGGGCCTCTGCCTGTCTGACGAGCGCGGCTGTGCACGACAATGGCCTCCATCCCCCTCGGGCCCAACCACAGAACCCCGACGACCGCGGGACTGCTCGCTCTCTCGCTCGCTCTCTCGCTCGCTCTCTCGCTCGCTCTCTCGCTCGCTCTCTCGCTCGCTCTCTCGCGCGCTCTCTCGCTGATTCCCCGCGCGCAGTCGCTCGCTCCCCACGAGCTGAGTCGCGACACCAGACGCCACACCGCCTTCCCGGGACTCGATTCTTTGTCATTACTCATGGCCCCCGTGTCATATTTCATCTTGGAGAGGGGAGCCTGTCCCCTCTCTGGATTAAAGAAAAAAAACCCGCGACGGGAGGGCGGAGGCCATGGTGGGATTAAACTAAACACTTATTTCACGATGCGCAGTGGAGCGAGCCTGGTGTGCGCTGCTAGTGTGGTGCGGTGGCGCGTGTCCGGTCGGGATAAACACGTAGTCGTGGTGGCGATGCTCTTGGTTTCACGCTATTGGGGGGGAGTTTGTTGCCAATGGCACCACGTGTTGCTATTTAGTTTCCGATGCCAAGTGTCCATGTTTTCTAATGCATGCCGTAGTCATGGCAGAAGCATTGAACGATTTTGAGGCATATTGATGTATAAAGTTTTATTTTAGGCATATTGTTACGGTGCTCTTTTTTCATGAAATAAACATTACCGAAAGCAATGCAATTTTCCCTGACAACTTTTTATGTCAGAAATGTGATCCCAGCCTGCTTGCTGTAATTGCCATAGATATAAATACTGTCCTACTCTTGCTCTGTACTGCTAGCAATTCCTAGGTTTTGTTCAGCAACATTTTTGTACAACTTTTATTATCATTTCATATATGTATTTAAATTCAGCCTCTTTAGTGACCTATTTTCATTTCCTTTCGTCATTTTCCATTGTCATTAAGACTGTAAGACCGTGTGCTTGGAAAATCTGAAAAGTATTGTTTTTTTCCCCTATATATTTACAACTTTCCAAATGCGGTTTTCATAATGAATCTCTTAACATTGCTGCATATAACCCTGGAGAGAGTGTGTCTCCTTGCTTAACTGCTATTGATTTTTACATTAGAACTCCCTCCGTTCAGCTTTAGTGGGAGTTTTCTAGCCATAAAAATGTATCTGCTAATTTCTAAATATAGATTGTATATATTAGATTTTGTTGTTGTTTATAAGTGTTTATAAGTAAGGCCTTTCTTTAAAAGAGCTTCGATTACTACAACAGTTCCTCTCAATCAAATGCATCGTTTTAAGAATCTCCAATCGCCATAATTGGATTTGATGATAATATTCTTTCTATAATACGATCGACAGCACGTGTGGTCTACGGGTGAAAACAAAACAATGCAATGCTAGCTAAATCACGGTTGGCTCGCTTTTAAAATGTCCATTATTCTATTGATCTGTGACCTTCATGAACAATGTCTACACATGTCGTGTGCGACTAATGGGTCTGTAATTCCTCAAATGGGTTTTGTCTTCGGTTTTGAATGGAAAAAAATATTGCGAGTGGCAAGGCCTTAATTGTTTCCAGCACGCTGCAGTTTCTCGAGCATAGCTAGAGTGATCAGCAATTAGCAGATCATCAGCATATGAAAGACAGTTGACCAGTAGGCTGCCACCTCTTGACCATACCCCGAGCGATTAATGAATTTCCACTGGCATAGCCAGGAATGACTGTTGGAACCATATGCTAAAGAGTGGACGAGCCAGAACGTACACACATTCACATGCAATAAAAATCAGTCGCCCTTCGACAGTATCTATGGTGTCACCAGGGTTGCTTGTGCCAGGCTAGGTGCACTTTGAGACCGCGTGAAGTGTCGAAGGCTCCCTGACAGGCGAACAGGGGACAAACCCGTGTTCCCTGTGTTCACCGACTCAGATGATCGTCGGATGCCAGCCCTGTTCTCTTCATGATACTCACGTGCAGTCACGCTGAGCTCAAACACCGCCCAATGCTGGGTCACAGCTGCTCAGTGCTCCGCTCGCTATGAGCGCTGCCGCTCTGCCCGCCGCCGTTGTTGTTGTTGTTGGAGAGCGACTGCCTACATTCACGTATACAAAGACTGTAAGGTCAAGTGCCATTAGCAAACATCTATGAAGGTCGACACGGCACACGAGAGGGGTGGGTGCCCAACACCACGCCCAGCCGCCTTTGCCTCCGTAGTGGCAATATGTTCACATTGAACTAGGTACTCATTTGAGGCTGAGTCAGCCTAGGGGAGGCCCAGAAACGGTTCAGGAAATCGTCACTGGTGTTGGCCGTGAGCGGGATGCGAACTCGGGCCGCCAGGTTTGTAACCCAGCGCGCTAACCGCTGGGCCACCGCTCCCCACAAGTATTCACGCACACATTCACGATCATACACATTACCTACATCACACGCACTACAACAGAACATCGGGCGACACGGTGGCTCTGTGAGCAGCGCTGTTGTCTCACAGCAACGGGTATCCTACAGGGTGGCGTTTGCATGCTCTCCCGTCTGTCTGCATGGACTTTCACCAGGCGCTGCCGTTTACTTCCACAGTTCAAAGATATGCTGCCCAGGTTAAATGTCCCGACTGAATTGCCGCTGGTGCCCTGAGATATTATAATTTGCTTACCTCTCCCAGCTGGACAACTGTTAAGAAGAACTCCATAGCTTAACGGTTCATTTCAGCTTGAATTAAAAACAACTGGCACGTACAATATGATTTCCCCCCTTAAATCCAGTTCAAACAAATGCTGTTAGTGAGCATCTAATAAGGTTACATGGTGTGCAACGGGTTGAAGACGCTAACGACACAACCGCATCCCGTTTTCTAACCCTTGCCGACCTCCACACTGCATCAAGTGCCTATTTTTTGAATTTGAGTTAACGGAGTGAGGGCCCGGACCACTAACAACAGATCACGAACACACGCACACCGCGTAGCCTGAAGGGTTTTGAATCACTCAATGACTTTCCAAGGTTACGCGGTCTAACTTGGCTTGTGTATCGTGCAAGAGTTATTATCTCTCCACCACTTTAGATGATGGAGCTTAATGCGTTTCTTGGACGTGCCGCTGGACATTGTAAATGTAAATCCAAGAAGGTGATTACGCGTCTTTACAGATCCGGCTTTTTTAAATGCGGACAACAGCCATAGTGAAACAAAAAGCTGAGGTCGTATAATAGAGGCACTAATCATTGGTGGCAGCACGGTGACTCGGTGAGTAATAGCGCCGCATCACGGAAAGAAGAGCCTGGGTTCGATTCCTGGCTCGGGTGTTGCCTTTGTGGCGTTTGCGTGGTTCTCCGCGTGGAGTTTGCCATGGACACCGGAACTTCCTTCAAGACTTCTTGTCAGCATGGAAGTGCAGTCCAAACACCCTCACAACGAGCTCTGCAAAACGGCATCGAGTGGGAGGCCCTGCCTTCAGCGGTGGCGTGAGTAAGACATTTCAGGGCCGCACCTTTATCTATTCGTGTCATGTCGTCATTGCCAGAAGCGCTTAGTCCTGTACAGGGTCGCGGTGAGCCGGAGCCTATCTCGGCAGACACAGGGCGCCAGGCAGGGATATAACCACGATGGGACGCAAGTCCATCACCGGGCACTGCGGGCAATTTAGTCTGCAAGCCAATTGACCTATGCAGCAGCATGTTTTTTTGGACTGTGAGAGGAAAACGGAGTGCCCGGCGAAAACCCACGCGGACACGGGGAGAGAACTCGCAAACTCCACACAGAAAGGCACCCGAGCCGAGATTCAAACCCGGGAACTTCTTGCTGTGAGGCGACAGCGCAACCCACTGGGGCCACCGTGCCGTTCTTTATCTATTCATGCACCTGCTATAAAACATGGATCACAAGCGTGGACCTTGGCGAAGGTGCTGTAGACTGGAGGCGAAATGCAAACTAGATTTCCTTTATTACTGTGAAGCAGAGCTATGTGCACACACATCAAGTTTCCACATCTGTCGTCTAAAGTGGGAGGAAGAAAATCGCACTCAAGAATGGTTTTGATGAGGATCTGCAGAGTAAATGTAATTTACAGTTAATTGGTGTGCAGCCTATTTAGATGCTAATTTTAGTCGAGCGCCGCGATGGAGAGGAGTGGTGTGGGCCGCGTGGATAGTGATGTTAATGCACGGTGACCCAGGGATAGATGCGATTGAACGCTTCCTCTCGTTTGCGCGTTGTATCTCTCGTCTGTTTCTCGGTACCATACCCGACAGGACGTTGGTCACAATGGTCTTCCACAAATCTCCGCTCTCTGAACATCTAACAATGTCCATTGTTGATACGTTCATCCAACTCTAGACACTCTTGACACAAGTCAACCTCTCTGTCATCCACGATCTCTCTTTCCTTCAATTTTTCCAGTTATAACCAGATTTTCATTTTCCTCTTTCCCCACAATATGCCCGAGACACTTCGACTGTTTCCGTCGAATGCCATCCAACACGTTCTTCCTACAATTCCATTCGTGACAACATTTCTTCACTCATTGGAAGTGTGACTTCTCCAATATGCCTTCGCCATGCGTCTAAAGAATCTCTGCTCTCAACGTTCACATCGAGACATTTCCTCGTTTCCGCCCAAACCTTGGTCCCTGCTAAGCGGGGTACCCGACAGTACTTGCAACATTGTACGCGCTTTGCTGTAAGATTCTCAGTGGGGTTTTTTTTATATTTTAGACGAAAGACGTTTGACTAAAAGTGATAATCTGGTTTCATCCCTACGGCCATCACGCCCTGGAGAATGCTGTCTGATAATTGAAAAATTAATAATAATCATCAATAATGCATCGAATTTCTTGATGTCTCAAAAGCTAAGAAGGCTGAGCCTGGATTATGCTTGATCGTGTAACCACTGTGCATTTAATAGGTGGTGTAGGCTGTGTGCAGGCATATCCTGTTGATGGAGGCACCCCCCTATGCTCTGTAAATTATAGGGATTTTTGACCATGCTTTACTTAACTGGTCATTGCCTTTTGGTGACGAGGGGCTCCCAGGATTGTGTCAGAAAGCCACTGACGTTAGCCACGGCCAGAAATGCAACTCAGGTTTATGGCCGGGCACTGCAACTCGCCCCCCCCTCGTCTCAAGATAACATTTCACATATACAGTGCGTAAGCATAAAGCGATTTGCCGCTTCATTGACACTTCACAATTTTAAAATGACATCTCCCTATACCGATCAAATGCACGAGAATGTGAGCCGTGGCACGAGACAATATTTGGTTTTTTTTATTAGCTTAATTATAAAAATGTAACTTAAAATCCCGAACAATCATCTGAAGAGTGCTACGCTTATGTTTATTCAGCTTCTCTGCAAACACTACTTTACCCACGCAAGATCGACTCGTGCCAGCTTTGAAGTCACCTGAGATTTCTGCACATTTTAATTTGCTCTTGCCGCTGCTTTATAATTAATTGCTGTTAATAATGGATAAAACAAGCGGCGTAAAAAAAAAGAAACTAAAAGCGGTATTTGCACGCTCAATAAATTTCAAACGCCGGAGTCTCGCGCTCGTAAAGAAAGATTGAAAAATATGGAGCAAGGATAATGACGGAAAGGCGTGAAACATGGAAACATCGGCATAAATTGAGCATTTCTACTCTGATGTTGTTGACGTGCCGTTCTCTCCATAGCTCTGTGTAGCGCTTTGTGACCCTCGGGTGAAGAGCACTCGAGAAGTCAAAGAAGCTCATTGGCTGCCAGCAACGCGACATGCCTTGTGTACAGAGTGACGAGAATAGGCTTACGCAAGCTTGACAACTTCGGGCAATAATTGGCTTAGCGAACAGGTGAGAAAATAGCTCACGGCTTAATATCGTTGTTATCCAATTAAGTGAGAGATTTACAACATCCGGGAGAAGTTACGTAACATCCCGAGAATTTAAACAGTTGCGATAACTGGTTGCGGCCATTAGACCCGTGTTATAGATTTGAAATGAAAATGATTCCAACGTAACACGGTAATGAGCTGTAAATTTAATTTCAACTTGTCACGTTCAAAGATTTAAAAAATATATGGATTTATTTGACTGACAAATAAATTAATACACGTCTTCTCAATTTTCACGTGCCATTTTTGTCGGGTTTGGTATTAGGATGATCTACCATGGTAGAAACGTCCGTTCATATGTCATTGTTGTTGACGTGCCGTTCGCTCCACAGCTCTGTGCAGCACTTTTTTTTGACCCCCGGGTTAAAAGCGCTCTAAAACTCTCACCTCATCTCATTGTCAGAAACCGCTTAGCTCTGTACAGGGTCGCGGTGGGCCGGAGCCTATCCCGGCAGACACAGGGCGCAAGGCAGGGATATACCCACAATCAGACGCTAGTCCATCAATCACCGGGCATTGCGGGCAATTTAGTCTGCAAGCCAAATAACCTATACAGCAGCTTGTTTTTTGGACTTTGGGAGGAAAACGGAGTGCCCGGCGAAAACCCACGCGGACACGGGGAGATAACATGCAAACTCCAGACAGAAAGGCATCCGAGCCGAGATTTGAATCGGAGACCTTCTTGCTGTGAGGCGACAGCGCTACCCACTGGGCCACCGTGCCGCCCCTCTAAAAGTCCAATTTTTAGTATCATTAAAATCCGCTGGCCTAGGCTTGTTGTGGACTTGAATAATCAAAGCTTCCTGTGTGCATATTTTGCCACAAGTTTCATCTCTCATCTCATTATCTGAAACCGCTTAATCCTATATAGGGTCACGGTGAAGCCGGAGCCTATCCC
>JAZEWT010000010.1:3302194-3312284 GCA_036362905.1 Mordacia mordax | reverse complement strand
GGTCAGCGTTTTCGTCCTCGAATTATCTCCCACGATTTGTTGGCGACGAAAGTTGTGCGAGCGGAAGATTGGCGCGGCAGGCAAACCGCGCCTAATTGAAGCGCCATTAATTTGTGGGAGAATTAACGCCGGTCCAGTAATCCGTTGCCTCGCAGCGATGGAGCGAAGGCGTGCATGGCAGGGACCTTGCGCGGCTATTGCCAGCCAACTCACCTCGGAGCTATGGGAAGTGAAAGCCCGGCGTCACACCGGATAACGGCAAATGTGATCGTTCAGCGTGCTTGCTTGCGGCAGAGGATGCTGCTAATTGAGCGCGGTGCTAAACGGAGAGGTGGCTGCGGGTCTCACATTTTAATATTTTTGTTGTAGAATTGTTCACAACGTACGAAAGGACAGTGCAATCCCATCTCACGAAGGGCTGGCACAACAAAAGATAAGGAAAGGGAATTTTACGATTTTCGCACACAGATTGATTTTTAAATTGAATTGATTCTGCCGAGGGCATCGCAAGGTGCGGTTTCCAAATTTAACTTAAGCCAACATATTCGCGTATTTCCCTAATCTTAGTGTCATCCCAATGTGAAATGTCCCACGATGGCTTGATAACAGCAGCAACAAAAAACAAATAAACGGAGCACTTCTCTTGGCGATTTTAAGTTGATAAAAGCGGAGCATGACTACCTAAACATTTCAGGGAATTCCTTAAAAAAACAAAAGATATTTTAACTGGTGTTGCCCAAACATCCTACACCAATTGGGATCACACACAGCAAAATCGCCCTCTACTGCAAAAACCGACTTTGTTTACGCGCGCACTTATTGTGGCTAATTACTAAATACATTCTCTACTATATCATTAGGGCGGCACGGTGGCCCAGTAGGTAGCGTTGTCGCCTCACAGCCAGAAGAACCTGAGTTCGAATCTCGGCTCGGGTGCCTTTCTGTCTGGAGTTTGCATGTTCTCCCCGTGTCCGAGTGGGTTTTCGCCGGGCACTCCGGTTTCCTCCCACAGTCCAAAAGCATACTCCTGGATAGGTTAATTGGCTCGCAGACTAAATTGCCCGCAGTGCCCGGTGATGGACTGGCGTCTCACCGTGGGTATATCCCTGCCTTGCGCCCTGTGTCTGCCGGGATAGGCTCCGGCTCACCGCGACCCTGTACAGGACTAAGCGGTTTTGCTGACAATGAGATGAGACTACATTTTTAAACCTTTTTTGTTCTGGCTGGGGCGGGGGCAGGCAAGTGGTGACGTCTTACCGCTTACGTCAACGTGATGACATCGGCCGCATCCCGCATCAATGAGACGGGTTGGTGCGTGCTGACGTTACCACCCCTCCCGCTCTCCGCTCAGCCCTCCCTATCCCAGCTGTGGATCACGCCCGAATGTATGGGAAGCGCTCGTTAAAGGGAAAAGAGTGTCTCCTTATCATACTTTCCTCAAATTGCTCTTCTTCTTCAAACCTCCCTCCCCGCCACCGTGTGTAGTCAAAGATCACTAATCACGGCTCTCCCGAAGCAGCAGCTTTTAAGAGCTGTTCTCATTCATCGAACCCTGAAAGCCTACGTCAATATATATCCCATTGTCTCGTGTCCCAAGTTTCTATAACCTTTCTCAGTTCAATAAACGTGTTAGTTCTTATCTTCTACGCTATCGCGTGCGTTCCCAGTGGCGACCGCTTCGCACTGTGCCCATTTGGGCCATTGTTCAGCACTCGGGATAAAGTATCATTTATTTTTTTCACAATCGAAAAATGCTTCAGAGTGGCTCTTTATATCCACGAGCTACTGTGGTGCTCATTGGTTAAGCGGAGGTTAAAAAATATGGGTAAAGCGCAGGTAGAAAATCGATAGACAAAAAAAAACTATAAGCTGAAATGTGATAAAATTGGGAAATGATTCAAATAATGCAACGGCTCTGCCTTTCTTCTGCAGACACCCGTTGTACCTGTGCGTGTGTGTGTTTTTTTTTCTCACGAGGATCGGTGACTCCCCATACAAAACAATTCTGGCCACCCGAATTCGATGCCCACTCACAATCACCGCAGCGAATATTCGAACACATCCTGATCCTCTTCCAGGTAGACTCAGCCTTAAATTGATATCCGGTGTAAAAACATAACATTGGCGGACGACACAGGCAGCTGGGGCGTGGTTGTTAGTCACGCCACGGCTGCCTTAACAGGGGCTCGCTAACAGCACCACGCTCAAAGCCACGCATTCAAGGCACTTAGACATTAATGGTGTAAGGCGCGCCATGCAGCGAGGCATTGCTGTCACCGTGCCCAAATTAAGCAGCCGCAGACTTCAAAATGCATGCAGGTGCCTCGTGAAAGAGCCGCTCGCTGCAGGCAGATGTAACGCGCACGCGAGGCATTCAATAATTCACGAGCGTCAAGGCAAACGCAACAACACCGAATTTTTTTTTTTTGCGAAGGGTTGATTTTGAAAAGTAAAAAAAATATTTCACTGACATGGTGTTCAGCTCGCATTTTTATGCGACATGCCGTAAATTGTCTGGTGACATTGCATTCCACTTGGACATGATATAAACCGCGGTAATGACATGCATGCCGTGTACACTTTTTCAATAGGCACTGACTGTGAGTTAAGTATGCATGAATTTATTTTTATGACCCATAATTAAAATGAAAGCACGCGTTTTCTATTGGAAATATTTTCCTTTGCTTGCCACGGCGACGGTTTGACACGGCATTTGCATGCGCGCGCACACCCTGAGTGTGCACGTGTACGTAAGATTTGTGTCCGCGTGTCGGCGTGCCATGTACGTGGGAACACACAGTCCCACACGCGCCCACCCACCCCCCCCCAATCCCATCAAGCCGATCTTTGATTCACGGCCATGCACAGCACCGGTGTCAATTGGTATGTGAACCTGTCCCACGCTTTGATTCAACCTTAAATGAAAACCCGGTGTGAGCATCAGCGCTGGAGAGACAAAGGTGTCTGGGAGACAAAGGTGGTCATAAAAGGTGCCAAGCGTGCTTCCCACCGCGTGTACCTCCTCTGGCATACAAAATACGCACATGCACGGGACGTTTGTGAGCCTCTACTCTACATACATTATTTTATATGTGCAAACACGCACGCAAAGATCCAGGCATTATAGTTTTGCAAGTATACTCCCCGTAGCAACATTTGGCTTGTCACTGGCTGGGACATCTGCCACGGTTCACATTTCCCCAGCCCTGGCAACCGTTCAGCTGTGCAAAATTCATCCTGTGCAAAATTCATCCTGTGCCATATTTCCAAGCCATTTACTGTTGAGCAAGCTCTGCTGCATTGTTAACCCTGTCGTGCTTTAAGCGTCGGTCTTGCAGACTTGTGGCTGATAAATGTGTGCGACTTTCACCCGGGGGGTCAGTCCTGGACTGCAAATTGTTGAGGCAGCGGTGATTTGCACCGTGTGTTAGAAATGCACAACCTCACGAGGGACCAGAAATAGCGTTTAAAAGAAAAACGTTTCTCTAATCACCAGGTTTTAGACAATCGGGTTGACTTGGCTTTTTCGAACCTGTTGTTGTGGATTCAACACGGTGCTCAAGGCCATGACTAGTATATCTCATCTCATTGTCTGAAACCGCTTAATCCTATACAGGGTCACGGTGAAGCCGGAGCCTATCCCGGCAGACACAGGGCGCAAGGCAAGGATATACCGACGATTGGACGCCAGTCCATCGCCGGGCACTGCGGGGCAATTTAGCCTGCGAGCCATTCAACGTATGTAGCAGCATGCTTTTTGGACTGTGGGAGGAAACCGGAGCGCCCGGTGAAATCCCACGCGGACACGGGGAGAGCATGCAAACTCCACACAGAAAGGCACCCGAGCCGAGAGATTCGGACCCGGGACCTTCTTGCTGTGAGGCGACAGCGCTAACCACTGGGCCACCGCTCCGCCCTGAGTAGTATATGTACTCTCGACATTACTTCATCTGCTTTGGTTTGATAATAGAAATCAAAAGCAAATGAAATTAATCTGACCGAGTTATTGGATCGCCGAATTACTTTCAAAATTAAAAGAATGAATCCGACAAAATATATATTAGGGCCAACTTACCAGACATCGTCGTACTACGCAGTACAATTACCCAAATAATTAGTTCTCAAGCAGCGACCCGTGATTGCGATGTCAGTGTGCTACCGATCATCGCGCTCCTGGCCTGGCAGTGGAATCCAGGGAGTAAGATTCTGAAGTTGCCTCCACCTACCCCACCTCCTGTGTCTACCCAGAAGTATTTATGGATAGACTAGTTAGTCAATCGTCACTATGTGCATTGTACGGTTTGCGCAATCTTTACTCGTATAAATAAGCGCTTGAGTCATTATCTTTTCTAAATGAGGCCCGTCTGCTTCATGCGTTGTGAGTGAAGATATTGCAGGGCTGTACCTTTATCTTTATTATTATAGAATTAATCACAACATATCTTAGCTGGATTCCTTAACTGTGACAGATGCTGATTTGAAAGTCGTTATTTTATATATTTCTGTTGCTAATGAGACGCTGAAAGTGAAGTAACTCTTTTTACAAAACTGCGTATGTGTACGGCGCTTTGGTTCGGCAGCTGCCATGCGGGTTGTGCGGGTTATTTATCTCTGCTTAACCATTCCAGCCAGACTATTTATGATGTGGTAATGTTGGCTAGTGAGGGGTGGGAAATTATCCAAAATTATCCGTGTGACGTTATTCAAGGGGCAGTCGAAATGAACACATTAGTATATTTTAATGCATTTTTTCAACAAAGTGGATGTACGATTTGACAATCCCTTAACACATCAAGAGTATTTCTGCCGACAATGAAATATTTTAGTACAGTAATCGGAATGGTATAATGATGAAGGAAATTATCATAATTGTTACATCATTATCCGTCCAATTTACCCATTTATAGATAACCAAGTGCAGTAAATGTAATGAAACGAAAAGACTGGCTCACAATGCGAATTATTATCGAGCATTATTAGTGAATGTATGGCGATACCAATTGAGTGTCTGAAGGTGTCGGTACGATAGTTATTGAAAGTCTGGTTTATCGTTTAGGGCATATACTTTCTTAGCATTGTTGCGCCCCGTGTCTATCGGGATAGGCTCCGGCTCACTGCGACCCTGTACAGGACTAAGCGGTTTCTGACAACGAGATGAGATGAGATGACTTTTTTGGCATTGGCTGTGCGGTTGCATTACCAATTTCTGATGCCAGCGTGAATTGTCACGTCAGATGCGTGGAATTGGTCCGGTTCGTTCTGCGGTGCCATGAATCTCCCCGCAAGTCCATGATGAGGTAGGATGGCAATCCGAGATGTGGCCAAGCCAGCGGCATCACGGTGACCTTGAGACACAAACAACTCACCTATCCTTGCGGGAACACGCGCAAGGACGCTGTGAATTCACGATGGCACTGGCATGCATTTTCGATGTCACTGTACCGAGAGTGGCAATTCGTAAAGCCATCACGATTTGGACGTTTCTTGCCCGCGTTCATCTGCCCTCCTAATTCCGATGGCGTCACGAATCCTGCCAAGAACTTTGCGTCCATTAGGCTCGGCGGCATCACGAATGTAAAATGCGCAATGCCATCGTGCCTGAAGAATTCCTTCTAACAGGTGCCCGGATCTGCATTTTAATGCGTTTTTGCTGTTTTGTCCCTAGAGGTTATTTCGTTCTCTTGCAACCAGAAACAAACGTGATGTGCCTGGAACTCCATCCACGCTGTCCGTAACCACGACACGGAGGGTACATTAACCCACCAAAGTCAGAAAAGGGTTAAAAAGAAAAATAAATCAAAGGACTACAAGATTTTCCTCAAATGATTGCTTTTGTCTTCCCTCCCCTTTTCCCCTGCAAGCCCCTAAAACCCAGGAATTGTGCTACGATTTTTGACATTGCGCAAACTATTTCCCAAGGTACACCATGCATTAACTTGGTTCAGTGATTACGAAGAGAAGACATTATATGGCGAGGGCGTGATGATATTGTTTTGCCACGCCAATATTGCCGGATTGTGGTATGGCATGAGAGAAAAGGTCACAACGCCACCAATGATCACGCGTACAGCTGTGCTCCGTGTCATTTTATAACGTAGCGTGCCCGTTCCAAATTACCGGCTACAATTTTCATTCTTCATTCACTCATTTGCTATATTCATAAAGGGGCGGGAGGGGGGGGGGGTGGCAGCCACATGCATCAGCCGGCGCCAACCTCCCAAACACAGCATTCCCATATATTATAATAATATAATAATTATTGCTCTTTGAGAGCGCTTTTCACCCGAGGGTCACACAAGCGCTGCACAGAGCTGTAGAGAGAACCGCATGTCAACAACAACAACAACATCAGAGTCGATTAATATGATGGCATCGACTAATCAATGTAAGGGCTTTATTTAATTTTCTGGAAGAAAACAGCAGGAGCCAGAAGAAACTCACGCCGAACAGTGGAAGAATGTATAAACTCCACACAAAAAGGCGCCCGAGGTGGGAATCAAACTGCATCGGAAAAGGAGACTCTTTCTTTGAGGAGGCATGGATGTTTCCACTGCGATGCTCATTTGACGTCCGAATGAAAAGCCTAGGGCGGCACGATGGCCCAGTGGGTAGCGCTCTCGCTTCACAGCAACAAGGGCCGGGGTTCGAATCTCGGCTCGGGTGCTTTTCTGTGTGAGAGTTTGCGAGTTCTCTCCCCGTGTTCGCGTGGGTTTTCGCCGGGCACTCCGATTTCCTCTAAAAAGTCCCAAAAAAACATGCTGCCTGCATAGGTTAATTGGCTTGCAGACAAAATTGCCCGCAGTGCTCGGTGATGGACTGGCGTCCTATCGTGGGTATATCCCTGCCTTGCGCCCTGTGTCTGCCGGGATAGGCTCCGGCTCACCGCGACCCTGTACAGGACTGAGCGGTCTCTGACGATGAGATGCAGACGAGGTGAGGGATGGAAGCAGCGAACGAGGGCAGCGTCTACAGTCATGCCAGTCACACGGATGGGGTCACCAGCCATTCAGAGGAACGGAGCAGGGGGAAGCGGTAGCGATCGTTTGGCATTAAATCGGTGGCCCGGGGAAGAGCAAAAATAAGGAAGGATTGAAAATAAACCCAGCGCGCGTTACTGTGCATACATTTAGTTTTCTCAGCCGCACGACATTCTCATTACGCAACACCGGGTATCGTGTGTCATGAGCCCGTGTTCTCTAATCTCGCATCGGGATTTATTTCAAATTCGCTTTGTTTTCGAGTGCGTCCCGCGTTACGTCGCAGCGCGCTGCTCGAAGCGCGTCCGTTGCCGTTGCGGTGTCCGTCGACTCGTGCTTTGGTTTTTTTTTGGTCACTGCGTTATCATTGCTTCGCGGTCGTGTCGAGCTCGCCTCCCCACGCGCGTCATCACGCAGTCTGCGCGGAGGCGCGACGCGTGACCGAGCGCACGCTGGTGTTTGTATTCCGAGGAGGGCACCGGGCGGTTTGGCAGCTCCCGTGGCAGGAGGCGATATCGAACAGATGCAATTGTAGGGCTCCGTCGTTATCGGTAGGTGGGACCGATGGCCGTTGATGAGCCGCGTCACAGGCGCAGCGTTGCATTTGTTTCCTCACGCGCCTGCCGACGGAAGGGCCTTCGCGAGAGGGAGAACGGGAGAGTTCCCCTGGAGGGTGCTTGGTCTTCTAATTCATGCTGGACAGTCTTGGGACGAGGTGGGAGCTCACCCACACTTTTCCCCACCATGCACCACCCGTCGCTCGAAACCAACCAGGCAACGCGAGAAACGCTTCACGATTGATGCAGCGCGTGTGTATGCTGGCCGGGATGAGGGCGGATTTAAGAGAAGATGAGGGATTTTCTTTGAACGGTGGGAGGAAATCGGAGCACACGGCGAGAAGCCCACGCGGGCACGGAAGGAGAACACGGAAACTCCGCACAGAAAGGCACCCGAGCCGGGAATCGAACCCGAGTATTCTTGGTGTGAAGCGACAGCGCTGCGCCACCGCGCCGCCGCGCCGCCGCGCCGCCCACTCAGCCTGCTGACTAAATTGCCCCTAAAAAGTGTGCCCTACGATGTACTGGCGTCATATCCCGGGTATTCCCCTGCCTCGCGCCCTGCGTCGGCCGGGATAGGCTCCAGTCTCCCAGCGACACTGTGCAGGATTAAGCGGATATTGATAATGACTGAATGAAGAGCGATTGTTTAATAAACTTTCCCATTGTTTCAACCGCCGTACCGGGGGATTGAACTGGTGCCAGTCTTGATTTCTAACCATTACACCAAGGCGGTATTATATTGAGAACTAATGTATAAATCAAGTACATAGGTTTTACATCCAAGTACAAATAATGTATATATTTTTTATCGTGCAATTACCACTCATTTTATTTCAATGATTATGTTTACTGGAGGGTGGCGCGGTGGCCCAGTGGTTAGCGCTGTCGCCTCACAGCAAGAAGGTCCCGGGTTCGAATCTCTCGGCTCGGGTGCCTTTCTGTGTGGAGTTTGCATGCTCTCCCCGTGTCCGCGTGGGTTTTCGCCGGGCACTCCGGTTTCCTCCCACAGTCCAAAAAGCATGCTGCTACATAGGTTGATTGGCTCGCAGGCTAAATTGCCCCGCAGTGCCCGGCGATAGACTGGCGTCCCATCGTCGATATATCCTTGCCTTGCGCCCTGTGTCTGCCGGGATAGGCTCCGGCTTCACCGTGACCCTGTATAGGACTAAGCGGTTTCAGACAATGAGATGTTTACTGGAGTTGAAACGGTGGTAGAGCACTCAGAGGAACGTGCTACACACTGGGAACACGATTACCCATAGGGCTAGGTCTCTGCTAGTAATAATAATGTATTTGTCTAGCGCTATATTTCAGGGACGGTGTCACAAGGTCGAAGCCAATGGCGATTCTTGAATGTACAGGCGCCCGTGACCTTCAGCCCAAGTCGCAATGGCTACACAAACAGCGATGTGTGTAAATGTGTGTTTTTTTTTTTAAACCGTTTCGTGAGGTGAGATGGGGGTCAAAGGCCACCTCGGAGAGCGCTGCAGACCGACGGAGATGGGACTCTAAAATGTCCTGCCGGTTTTTTTATGGTTCTGGTCAGCGGAATCGCGAGCAAGGAATTGTTGACTGATCCCGTAATATCTGATCGCATTGCAAATGTCTATATACAATTGCTCCCATCTCATCTCACTGCCAGAAACCGCTTAGTCCCGTACAGGCTCGCGGTGAGCCAGAGCCTATCCCGGCAGACACAGGGCGCAAGGCAGGAATATGCCCATGATTGGACGCCAGTCCATCACCGGGCACTGCGGACAATTTAGTCTACAAGCCAATTAACCTATGCAGCAGTATGTTTTTTGGACTGTGGGAGGAAACCGGAGTGCCCGGCGAAAACCCACGCAGACACGGGGAGAACATGCAAACTCCACACAGAAAGGCACCCGAACCGAGATTCGAACCCGGATCCTTCTTGCTGTGAGGCGACAGCGCTACCCACTGGGCCACCGTGCCACCCATTTACAATTGTTAATTTGGGTCAATTTTATATTGGTTCATATCGTGAGATGAAAATTCATTTGGAACGCTTGCAGAGCAGTGCGTCGCTGCACACTAGAGATTGGTTAAGAAATTCAGAGGCTCCCAGGACGTGGAGAGAAGCGTAGAATCAGAGAACAGAGCGCCATTGTGATTCTATGCTGTGGCACAAACGTGAAAACACGCGTAGGTCATTTGTCAAATGTGTGATTCTTTTGAGCTTCTTCCTCAATTATGTCAGTTTCACAGACATGTTATGAATTTTAATTTGCCGATGTACTGAAGTAGATTTTTGATGCACGATGATTGCTTCCAAAATCCGCTCTTTCTGGATAGCCGTATCGAGCGCTCCCCCCCTCCTCTTTCGCAACGCTTTAGCCACCCACGTTGGAGGCATCATCAGGCGTCCTGTGTCACAGGCATCCTCGAACGTCGGCTATCCCGAAAACCAGCTTTTGGAAGCAATTATCATATTTAGTGACCCCTTAAAACATGCAGCGGCTCTCAAAGGTGATTCGCTGGGTATTCGAACTCTCCATTGTTGGCGCGCACTTCGTTCTTTTATTTAAAATC
>JAZEWT010000010.1:3267439-3285449 GCA_036362905.1 Mordacia mordax | reverse complement strand
GGATATCGAAGCAAAGGCTGTTTAAATATTAAAAATAAACCAGCGCATAGTGTTATTTACCTAAACAAGCCTTACAAACGCAGTGAACGTTACCTTATAGTGTTTTATGCACAACAAACAGCGATAGATTTCTGCACCTTTATGTAAGCAACATAAACCACTCGACCGAAGGGAGCACATTTGTCAATATTAAAAATACCCATATACCACAGTAAAAGTCCAAGTGCTAATAAAATGTGTACAGTTCGCCCTATAGAAACAAATTAATTGGTTCCAGTTCACGACAGTCCATTGATACAGTAACTCTATAAAATATTTCATACACCGATGTCCTGTTCAGCTGTATTCATCTTCTTGTTCCTAATCACCTTACTCTGTTATTTGTCAAACGTTTAGCTCCACATATTTATGTCATCGATTTTGTTCGCCAACCCTCCGCTTTGCGACCAACCCCCCCCCCCACCGTGATTATCCTCGGCCTACAGCTCTCGGCCGTCTAAGTGACGCTAATTATAATTATAATAATAATCTGTTATCGCAAAGATCGAGAAGCGGTGACGCGACGCATTTGAGAGGCGCATCACGTGTGCGAATAGTCGGAGTCTGGAATCCCACTGTCCCTGTAGCTACGATTGCTGCTGTTGCTGCTGTTGCTCGTGTCTCGCTGGTAAACCATGAGCTCCCCGACGCGCACGGGCGGAAAGATCGTCCGTATGGCGTACGCCGTCTTGGCCACGCCGGCACAGCACGGCTCGTTGAGCGGTACCGCCTCGAAACGCGTCTCGCAGATCTCCAGGATGGAGCCGCCGCCGCCGCCGCCGCCGGGTTTGCTGGTCGGCTCGTAGTACCCGACCTCGGCCCTCTCGTCGTTGTCCTCCTCGTCCTCGTCCTCGACGTTCTCCACGTCCTTCTCGCGACCGCGGCTCCAGCTCTGGCGCCGACCGCCCTGGCTCCACGCTCGCCCGCGGGCCCGCGTCGGGTGCTGCTGCGCTCGACCGTACAGCGGCTGGCCCGCCGAGCGGCGCGACCCGACGTGGTGGTGGTGGTGCACGTACCAGCAGAACCCCGCCAGCAGGGCCACAAAAAGCGCCGCGGCCACGGCGCCGCCGACCATCCCGGCGAGCGGCAGCAGCGACGGCTGCTGCTGCGGCTGTTGCTCCTCGCCGCCGCCTCCGCCGCCGCCGCCGCTCCCAGGCCCGCCCGCCGACGAGGCCGCCGCGGGGCCCTTGCCCAGGCGCCGCCCGCCCGACTTCTGCTGCAGCCGCGTCGTGTTGACGTCCACGCAGGTGCCGTCCAGCGGCCGCTCCTCGGCCGTGCCCTGCTCGTGCGCGAACTGGCCGTGGCGGCGACCGCCTTTGGCGTGCGGCAGAGGAGTGGCGCAGATCCGGTAGGTGGAGCGTGGCTCCAGGTTGCCGATGAGAAACTCGCCGGTGCCCACCACGGTGGCCTCGTGGCTGTCGATGCGCAGCTCGCCGGTGGACGGCGGTGGGGCCGCCCCCCGGGCGGCAGGGCCCAGCCGCACCCAGCTGATGCGGTAGGCGGCCGAGGGCACCGTCTGCGCGCCGACGTCCTGCCAGTGAAGGCGCACGCTGTTCTCCGTGTCCAGGCACGGCGAGAAGATGAGCTGCATTCCGTCGGCGAGCGGCGCCGAGATCATACCCGGCACGTGAATCCTCGAAGACGAGGAAATGACCTTGGCGTGACCACCGCCGCCCTCTCTGCCGTACGTGAAGATGGACGAGGACGTGGATGAAAAATCGTCGGCCTCTGTCAGCACCGTGGCCAGCGGCATGGGCGGAACGCCGGCCGGAGCGATGCCTTTCGAGATGCTGATGCAAGAGATCTCCTTGAGGCCGAAGTCGCGTATGGGTGTCCCCTTGAAACGTTCCGGCGTCTGGCACGTAAATCCTCTCGCGTTGATGTTCGGCCTGCTCCGGAGCCAGTTCCGCAGCCACACGAGGCCGCAGTCGCAATGCCAGGGGTTCTTGCAAGCCGACAGGTGGGTCAGCGACTCGAGCCCGTTGAAGGCGCCCTGTGACAGGCTGCGAAGGCCGTTGCCGGACAGGTCGATCCTCTGCAGGTGCTTGAGGCCGCTGAAGACGCCAGGCAGAAGGCGCGAGATCTGGTTGTCCTGCAGAATCAACTTCTGCAGGCCGAGGACGGGCAGGTGAACGGGCACGGTGGTGAGCACGTTTCGAGCGAGCGACAGCTCCATCAGCGAGGGCAGCCCTGAGAATGAGGCGTCCGACAAGCTCGCGTCGCTCAGGATGTTGCCGTCGAGCGCCAGGCGGCTCAGGTAGGTCAGCTGCCCGAAGATGCGGTCGGGGATGCGCGAGATCCTGTTGTCGTCCAGCCGCAGCTCCTCGAGTCCCTTCGGGAGACCGCGGGGGACGCTGCTCAGGTGGTTGCGGGAGAGGAAGAGCAGCTTGAGGCGCGGCGTGCCGTGGAACGTGGTGGCCTCGATCCCGGCGCTCGACACCGAGTTGTCATTCAGGTGCAGCTTCTCGAGGAACGGCGTCCGCTCCAGCACGGCGCCGGGCACCACCTCGATGTTGTTCTCCTGCAGGTGCAGCTCGCGCAGGTTCGGCGGCAGGTGCGCCGGGAACTCGTCCAGTCGATTGTTGTAGAGATACAGAACCTCGACGGACGAGAGCGCCTGCAGCGTGGCGGGGAGGCCCTCGTTGGTGATGCCGTTGTTCTGCAGGTAGATGATGGTGGCGTTCCGCGGCAGGCCGCTCGGCACGGCCGTGAGTCCGCGGTCGTTGCAGTAGATGAAGCCGCTGTCGCAGCGGCACACGGCCGGGCACGCGTCCGCGGCCGTCACGGGGCGCAGCAGCAGCAGCTGCAGCAGCAGCAGCTGCAGGAGCAGCAGTCGCGGCAGCAGCAGCTGCGGCGGCGGCGACTCACGCGTTGTCGGCGGCGCAAACGTGCCCGGCTGGGTCGCGCGTCCATTCGGACGCGGGCACCTCCTCGACGTCGCGGTGACACCGAGCTCGCGGGCCCGCGCCGTCGCTCGTCTCCGCGGCGAACCTTGATCGCGGTCCCGGCCGCCGGGATGACGCCTTCCCGCGGCCATGCCGCTCTCCACCTCGCACAGTCCCGTTTGCTTGTTAACGGTGGTCGTTAGTCAGCACTGGGACGAGAGGGATTGCGACGTCTCGGATAATGCGAGCCAGTAGCCTGGCTCCATTCATCCCCTCTGCAGGCACAAGGCAGAAGAGAGGGGGGGGTGTGTGTGTGGGTGGTATCAAAACATTCATTAGCATCCCTGCAAAGTGGCCCTTGCGGCACGCCGAGGGCCGCCTTCACTTTGTACTGCTCGCTAATTGGCTGTCTGGTCGGCCTCCGGGCAGCGAGCGGCTGGGATATCATTACTGGCACAACATCGCTACCGAGATAACGCGTCTTCGCCACGACAGCGGGGCTGCAGTGACACCGTGAAAATATACCAACAAGGCGAAATGCAGCACGGCGAAAAAAGGCGGGATGTAAATAGAGACGTGGGTAGGCGTGGGAGTGGGGGAATAAGGAGGCCGAGAGATGGAGGATGGGAGGAAGGGGGGCAGCCTGAGCCTTGGGTTTGCCAGCGGCAAAGAGAGTTGTCAGAGCAGATGCCGGCTCCTTTGGGCAACTCCGTCGGTGGCCGTTACCAAGAAGCCTGTGACAGGCCGTCTGGCTCTTCATCAGCTCTGCTCATTGTGGAATGCGCCGCTCGTACATCTGCCTCCTCCTCGACGGAGCGTGCCCAGAGACGCGTCGCGTCATTACGGCGGGCTCCTTAACGCGGTGCCACGACTCCGTTCGGGGTCCTTTTCATTGCGGAAGGAATCGCGGCACGATTCTACTCGACAATGTCCGCCGTGCGTGCAAGGAATAATTTAAGTAAGGGCTAATGAAGGTTTCTTTTTTTTCCTGTTGCTGTGATTGTGTGGCTTGTTTTTTTTCTTGTCGGTTGGATATAATTTTGTACAGTAGGAGCTTTGTGATGGATTGTGGCCCTCTTTTTGGATGAGTCAGTGACGCACGATGAGTGTCCTATTGTGTGTACGCCGCGCTCAAATAATGCGCTCATTGTTTCCGACAAGTTTCCGTCATCTTTCAGAACACAGAGCTTCGTTGAATTTAATTGAGAAAAATTAGACAATAAATCATTGGCAATAAGAAAACAGAGCTCATTTAGTGCTTGACGAACGTACGGTTCAATTTTTCTTAATAAACGCATTTGAGATTGGTTCATGGGGTTTTATCAGGCCTTGATTATCATCAGATCGCGCAAACGCTGCGTTTGATTAATTGGCAGCGCCGTGCAAAAAGATCACTTTTAAATAACTCCGTTAGGATCAACCAGGGTTAAGAATTGTTCAAAAGCAAGGGGTGCCCGCTAATGTGATAATGGTATGTTTGTTTTCACCAACTGAACAGATACAATGACCTTGTTACGCCGCATAGACGCCGAATGATAAACGACCAAAGCTGTCACAATAAATCATCAACCCATGCCATTATGCAGCATCGATGCAGCAAGCGTTCGACGAGACAGAGACATCAGCAGCATTGTTCTAAGGAAGAGAGGAAAAAAAAGCGACCGAAACATTAAACCTGGGCGCTGAAAACCGTGGCATCTCTCCACAGCCGTGTCACAACGAGACAGAGGCGGAACGCAAGGAACTCACGCGTACCTTCGGTGATGTTATTAACACAGTGCGAGCCTGGAGAAAGGGATTCCCGCGGGAAGCAATTCCACAGACGTGAACCTATTGCGCTGTCGACAGGCGCGTGGTGTTGCTTTTTATGAAGATCCTCTGAGCCGATTTGCCCACCTCCTCCCGCAGACGGCTATGTGTGTTGTTGTGAAGGAGGGGTTGGGAGGTGGTCGATGTCTCTGTGCTGTAGCGGGCGAAAATAAGATTGTAAACCGGGCTGGCAGTTGCTTCTGCGTCGGAACTACGAGCAAAGCTTGTTACCCTACGGCACGCAAATGTGTGAGCGGTCCGCCCATCGTTACAAGATTATCCTGTTTACGACGAGCGTAATATTTCACAAGTCCCTTATCGCGCATCCTTGACCGAGCAGGGGGCTCACGAGAGTAAGTACTTCCGAAGTGGTAGCGGGGAGCTTGCTCGTTCACTGTTCGACTTCTTCGTCGTCGCCATCAAGAAGCCTCACTCTCGCCGTCAGATCAGCTATCGTTCCGTTCATCCCGTCTCGCCCAGCACCCACGCACAACGCCATCACTCGCTGTCACATTTTTCGCTCCCACGCGCGCGCTCGCGCAAACGTGGGTGGGCGCGGGCAGTTGTGGGCAGCTGTGGGCAGCTGTGGGCAGCGCGTTTCCCTGCAGAGTCACTCGCGGCGTACCCGCCTTGCAAACCGCTCTGCTCTCCCAACGCCACTCAAATCTTGTCCTTTTCAAGCACGTCGACGGTGACCTGTCCCATCTGCCCTTTGCACGAAAGCCGCCCGGAGCATTGGCAACCGCCAACGTTCTCTGGGACTTGAAGTTTTTCGAGATGCGCTTGCCGCGCTAACAAATGTTCTTCTCGGCGTACATGTATATATTATCTCTCAGCCCCCTCTCTGTGCGCTATTTTTTGTTTGTTTCCTCTCTCCTCGCTTGACCGCCTCTATTTTAACCCGGCATCCGGAGCGTTTTGATATCGCGAAAAGTGCTGAGTGCGGCAAGAAGCCTCGGCGCAGCAAATTGAAAACGAGCCCGACTTTTCTCGCCGACAGATGAATGTGCCGCTGCCTGCGCGCTAACGCAGTGTAGCGCCTGCAGCGGTCTTCTCGCAAAGTCGCTCTCTCTCTCTCGCTCTCTCTCTCTCTCTCCCCCCTAATGCGCCAATCCAATTTATTCTCCCCTGTTAACACGCGTTTTGTGAACAATAAAAAAAAGTAACAGGTCACGGAAATGAGGAGGGGAAAAAGGGCCCGCTGCGTACGTGTGCACGGGCGTAAATGCGCGAGCGACTTTAATTACCACGCAGGGCGCACATTAGTTTTGCTTGCTCGCTGCTAAATAACAGATATGATGGTTACGCGTGTAATATGTCAGCGACAAGGACAAGCTGCATTAATTAAAATCTGCATTCCGCAAAGGCCATTCATCGTTACTCGCTGACTGTATTGTGCAAACAATTTCATGGCGCGCGATCACTTGTTAGAATTAAACATGATTACACGTAAAGAAACAGCCCCGATTTATAATGCCACGTTATTTTCCCTCCACAATAACACCAGTTATTTGCGGCGGTGTATGCTTCCTACTTTTATATTTTACCTGTCACGTGTCTTTCACGAAGGGATTACTCTCTCCTCTTTCTAAAATAATTCTAAAACGTACCTGGGCGATTTCACATCTATCTCCACCGCACTAATCTCTTTACGCACTCTCAGCTCTCTGCCGAATCACTGCCCACGATTCTTGCTTCATCCGCATTCCCTCCCTCCCTACCTCGGTCCAGCGCTCCTACATCTTTAATGCATGAGTTCATCATTAATTGACTCCGCACGCAACTCATCCTGCGCGCTTCTCTCGTGGAACTCTGCGCGTCTCGCTCGACCACGAGATATAATCTCCCCAGGAGAGGTAACAGCGATGTTTGCATATCGCGCGGAGACTCTTGTGCCGCGACCTGCAGCTAGCCTGGGCATTTTGGACTAAGAAAATGCCGCTCTAATCCGTGCCGTTGTTTACATTCACGACGATTGACAGTGCAATTTACAGAAACACAAGGCTTGGAGGACCGTCCGTAAATTAGCTTCTCATTGCGCTCTTGAATATCAGTCGGGGAGAGTTGGAACGCTGCCTTAACGTCAGCTGCTCCCCCAGAGAGACTCCGAGGAGAAGGGGGACGGCTGAGTGTGGCCATGGATGAAGTGCCTCGAGGGTGCTTGTATCGACATCTGCAACATTTTATCGACACCCGGTTGAATGAACGCGCGCTTGGCCACTGGATACAAAACACTTCTCCGCAGATGCACATAGCTGCGGTGACACCTATGTGTCTAAGGGACACGCAGAACCATAGGTAAACCGCAGCGCGGTGTAGATTCACGCGGATAGATATGAATACAACACCCGTATACCCTGAACAGACTACTTGTTGCCATCAGAGCTGGTATGGCTCCTCAGGAGGTTGTGTGGCCGACACCACTCGTCACAGATTTGTTTAAAAAAAAACTCTCCACGGTGGTGATGGTTAAACACTACACCGAGCGCTCAAGGTCGAGCCTATGTTGAAAAAACCCAGCTTTGATATCATTCACCCACTCGTGTTAGTTGTAGTGTGGAACTGAACTCCCATTACCGGTCTCGTACCACTATACGCGCTCTAGAATTGCGCTTCTAGGGCACTTTTCACCCGGGGGTCACAAAGCGCTGCACAGAGCTGCAGAGAGGACGACATTTGAGAACAGGTCACTGGATACACACACTCATCCACTGCTAGGCACCCAAGCACAGTCACACATTGCTGTCGCGTCATGCACACACACACGCACGCACACACACACACACGTGAAAACAGCTACGGACACACGGGTGGCACCGTCTGCGCTCCTAATATATGCCACATCATTAAGCCGATGTCTATGGCAAGTAGAACAGCTTTTTTTTAATTATTATTTTGCTTTTCTAACCATACCCTACAGCGCTGGTAGAGAAGGCGGGCGACTGGTCGAAAAACACCCCAGATTGTGCAGTAAATTGCGCGCTCCACATGGCATCCTCAAATTAACTGCCCACACCTGTTCGTGGGCCACGACAGCTCTCATCGAGCACAACAATCTTTGCCCCATCGCCACTGAGTGGCGGAGCTAAGTGGTATTACCAAGATTACCAAGATTAGACGCCGAGTGAATTTCATGGATTTCTGGCGCAGGTGTTTATTCCAACCTCCCCCCCCCCCGCCACATGCTTTTCCCTGGCTGTGCTCAGCCTTTAAAATCACATGTGCGTGACTTTTTTTTCACTGCTGCAGTTGAAAGCCATCGAGGCACCTGGCGCTAGCTATTTCATTCGAAGGTTTAATGTCCCGACGCGCGAATGTAGGTAGAAATGCGCCAATGGCAAAGAGATTACTTGAGATTCAAAGGGAATATCAAGTTGTCAGGATTTAGCCTCTGAAATACGAACTCGCACTATTTGGATTGCTTGGAGTTTAAAGCATCTGTCATTGCAAGTGGGGCAGCGATTACGGTGGTCAGAGCATGTGTCGAATATCACAGTCAAGCAAGGCGCCGCCTATGAAAATGTTAATGGAGACTTGAACGAATTATTATTTTTTGCACGAATGGCAGTGTTTCTGGGTAGCTGGATATACAGAGAACTGTCTCACAACGAGACTCGTCGCCTAAGGCTGATCGTGCGAAATATTATTAACTTACAATACGGTGTCTATGAACAAAAAATATAATCTTTTGGGGGGACTGAAAGATGTGTTGCTGTTGATATTCAATAATAATAATAATTACATTTGTAGAGCGCTTTTCACCCGAGGGTCACAAAGCGTAGTACAGAGCTGCGGAGAGAACGGCCACGTCAACAACGACGACATAAGAACGTAAAATCAGCAACAATAACGTTTTTTGGGTTTTTTTTTTACAAATCCGATCTGTCGAGAAAATGGCATGTCAACAACAACATCAGATCAGTTAAACTTAAAATAAAAAAGTAGCAATAAATTATAGGACATAAAGTAAGCAGAGAAAAACTATATATTCTTCAACAAACAAAAAAGGAATAAATGTTCCTGAGCAGGCGCTGGTCGGCAGAAAGCCATCATCCCGGCACGACAACATTGAGCAGCATCAACAGTCCTAGCCAGAGGGCTTGAAAGCCTTACGGAACAAGTCAGTCTTGAAACCATATTTGAAGATGCCTGGAGACTCAGCTGTCCCAATCTCCAATGGAAGGGCATTCCAGAGTCTGGGAGCAGCGTGCGAGATGGCTCTGTCACCAATCGAATGGAGGTGCGATCTGGGCACATGCAGTGAGCAGCCCGTATTGGAGGATCGAAGTTGTCGTGTTGAGGAAGGTGCCTGAAGTAGGTAAACAGATGTATGTCGGAGCAGCGCCACTGAGAACCTTGCAGGTGAGAAGGAGGATTTTTAAATCGATCCTGCATTTAACCAGTAACATGTGGAGAGACACCAGTACTGGGGATATGTGATCATGGATGGGGTGCGATTGAGGACTCGGCAGCCGCATTCTGCACACGTTGGAGGCGATTGATCAGGTAGTCAGGGGTGCCAGGGAGACGTGCATTGCAGTAATCGATTCGTGAGGAGATGACGATGTGTATTAGCTTCTCAGCATCAGCAGGTGATAGGATGTTGCGCAGTCTGGCTATATATCTGAGATGGAAACAGACTACTGTGTGGAGTTTGCATGCTCTCCCCGTGTCCGCGTGGGTTTTCGCCGGGTACTCCGGTTTCCTCCCACAGTCCAAAAGCATGCTCCTGGATAGGTTGATTGGCTCGCAGACTAAAATTGTCCCGCAATGCCCGGCGATGGACTAGCGTCCCGTCGTCGGGTGTATTCCTGCCTTACGCCCTGTGTTTCCGGGATAGGCTCCGGCTCACCGTGACCCGATATAGGATTAAGCGGTTTCAGATAATGAGATGAGATGAGAAACAGACTACCTTCGTTGAAGCCAATCGCTTAGCAAAAGCCATTCCTTTGTTTTGTTTACGTTTAATAATCCCAGGTTGGAAGCGTCACCTATGCTTTTGCTACCTCCAAAGTGGGAGGCGAAATGTCGCAAAGTAACGAGGAGGAACGCTCGACACGGCTATCCTAAAAGAGCTGCTCTTAAGAGCAATTCTCATGCATTGAGCAGTGAAAACCGATACCAATAAATTAGACGGGCATATATTTCTAACAGTAATTTACAGACCTTTTTCAATCCACTGCTGGATGTAGATCTCTCGGGGGTCTGTTGGACAATACATTCCCATGCTGTCACTGCAGATTCATGAATGCAGTAGCCAAGGACAAGCGCTTCTCCGCTGTTGTTAGCACTGGCCAGGGTCCCGGGTTCGAACCCGAGCTCAGTTGGCCTCTCTGCGTGGAAGTTTGCGTGTTCTCTCCGTGTCCGCGTGGGTTTTCGCCGAGCAGACAGCTGCTCATGCCAAAGTCAATATCCTTGCTGAGAAATGCCCCCCCCACCACCTCCGTGCCTTGCGATCGACTGGCGTTCCATCCTGGGCATAACCCCACCTTGAACTTTTTGCTTGCTTACCCTTTCCCGCTGGGCAGCTGTTAAAAATAACTACGTAGCTCAGCAGTGTCTTCGACCTTAAATAAAAACTGACCGCCAGTCACCTACCCCAGGTGGGTCCGCTTTCATGTATCTTGACAGGCGCTGTCTCTGTGCGAGTGTTTCGATCTGAGCGATCACTCCTGTCCGCCCATCACCCCCCCCTCCCTTGCGAATAACGAGGGCTAAGTGTACTCTATGCCGTGCGGTGCAGGAGGGTTAATGTTTCATTAACGCCAGCGCAGAACTTTTATCACTTTATTAAAGTCGCTGAATGCTGACGCTGAATTCATGGTCACTTGATGAATGGTAGTACGGAAAATCGGGTCTTTTTCTGCATCCTTTCGACTCAAGCTGCGGTAAAGCTTCATATAAAGTTCTCTTTCATGGCAATTTACGTGAAGCACAGGATGATGTGGTTTTAATCCACATGTCTGGTTGACGTGGAGGAGAAGCTCTCTGTTGAAACACGTCTCAACTCAACTCATTGTCAGAAACCGCTGAGTCCTGTACAGGGTCGCGGTGAGCCGGAGCCTATCCCGGCAGACAGAGGGCGCAAGGCAGGGATACACCGACGATGGGACGCCAGTCCATCACCGGCAACTGCGGGCAATTTAGTCTGCAAGCCAATTAACCTATGCAGCAGCTTATTTTTTGGACTGTGGGAGGAAACCGGAGTGCCCGGCGAAAACCCACGCGGACACGGGGAAAACATGCAAACTCCACACAGAAAGGCACCCGAGCCGAGATTCGAACCGTGGACTGCTTGCTGTGAGGCGACAGCGCTACCCACTGGGACACCGTGCCGCCCTATCTAAACGCGTATTCCTTGCTTACCTTTTAACTGCACGTTATAGAAGTCAGGCAGTACATGGTCAAGGGAGGCCAGAGCCTATCCTGGCAGGTAGAGGGCGTAAAGCGGGGCTATGCCAATGATGTGACGCCAGTACATCGCAGAATTCTTTTTTGGGGGCGAATTACTAAGCAGGCTAATTAACCTAGGCAACAGCATGTATATAGATGGTGGGAGGAAACCGGAGTACCCGGCGAACACCCACGTGGACACGGGGAGAGAGAAAACTTCGCAAACTCCACACGTTAAGGCACCCGAGCCGAGATTCGAACCCGGGAACTTCTTGCTGTGAGGCGACAGCGCTACCCACTGGGCCACCGCGCCACTCACACGTTATAGGAGAACCACTATAATCCTGTTTTCTTCTGCAAACAGCTTTACATTACAGCTTCTTAGCGATTGCATCCTTCTGCAATCAGGATCATAATCATTATCAATACCCGTTTAATCTTGTACAGGGTCCTCGGGAGCTGGAGCCTATCCCGGCAGACACAGGGACCGAGGCAGCGCTAAAACCCATGATTGGATGCCAGTCATTCGCAGGGCACTGTGGGCAACGTAGTCAGCAGGTCAATTAAGCTAAGCAGCGGCAGGTCTTTTACTGTGGGAGGAAACCAGAGTACCCGGCGATAGCCCACGTGTAAATACGGAGAAAGTGCAAACGCCACACCGAATGGCACCCGAACTGGGAAACAAACCCAGGCTTTTCTTGTCTTGAGGCGGCTGCGCTTTTCGCTGCACCACAATGACGCCACAATAATGATCGATGTTAACTCATCTCATTATCTGAAACCGCTTAATCCTATATCGGGTCACGGTGAAGCCGGAGCCTATCCCGGAAACATAGGGCGTAAGGCAGGAATACACCCGACGACGGGACGCCGGTCCATCGCCGGGCATTGCGGGACAATTTTAGTCTGCGAGCCAATCAACCTATCCAGGAGCATGCTTTTGGACTGTGGGAGGAAACCGGAGTACCCGGCGAAAACCCACGCGGACACGGGGAGAGCATGCAAACTCCCACACACAGAAAGGCACCGGAGCCGATGTTTATAAGACTTGTATGACCAATTAGACGCGGCATCATTATCATCATCTCCTCAGCAGCAGCAATGATAATAATATATATAATCACTTCAATGTTTGCTAGTTTGAGAAAATAAATTTTTAGTTGTTCATGAAACTATTAATTGCGATGCACAAATGGCGTAAAATGAGTAACTCTTATTCTCTGCCATTATCATTTTGTGTGTGTTGAAATTAACATCTTGTTAAGCTGCTCTCTCGGGACAGCCGCGTCGATGGCTCTCTCTCCTCTCCTCGCGACGTTTCGCCTCACACGTTGGAGGCATCGCCTGAGGATGCCTCCAACGTGTGAGGCGAAACGTCGCGAGGAGAGGAGAGAGAGCCATCGACGCGGCTGTCCCGAGAGAGCAGCTTTTCGAAGCAATCATCATGCATCGAGCCGTGAAAAACCTACATCATTACATCTTGTTAAGCAGCAAAAAATAATCTTAGCATTGTAAAAGTTAGGGTTAGCCCATGTCCATAAGATCATCTATATCCAGTAATGATTCTCAGCGGTAGTATTGGCAATCATCAGTACAATTAACTATTATCGAAATGTTTGTCCTTAACAGTAGCCGAGGCGATTGTAATCTTCTCTAATCAATAGCATCAATCACAATCATTATTAAGTCTCATTATCAGTAATCGTTATAATCAGCGATTATCAGAGAAAGGATCAGCAGTAATCATCATCGGCATCGTCATAATCATCAGCATTGCTTTTGCATCGTCAGTGAACAAAACAATTAAACACGCGTCGCCTCGTGACCAACATATCTTCATCTAATCATCATCACGAATCACCACCACCACCACTACCATCAACCACCTCCGCCACCACCATCCCAGCCCACGTCATTATTGCTTTGAGAGAGAGAGAGAGAAAAAAAAGAACAAATCTCAAATTGAAACGCGGTCCCCATGTGCGGATTTGCAGAGGCGTCAGAAGCGCAAAGCCCTTGTTTTGTGTCAGGTGAGTGCCTGCTGGTGGCCACTGTATCATCCTCACGGAGCACGCTTTAATGATCCGGCCTCTTGGAGCAAAGCGTTCGCATTAGGAGGAGCTGTGTATTTTGTTCTACTTCTTCCCGTTGAGTGGCAGGCGGGCGTTTGGAGGCTCTGAGCGGGTGATGAAAAGGGCTATCGGAGCATGAGATTGGTTTAGTATTATCTGCTACGTTGCCGCGGATACACGCACCCTAACTCTGCTCACACACACACACCAAATAACGGGGGGGGGGTCTATGTTCAAGTAGCGAAGGGGCATTTATGATACCGTATTTTCTGTAAGAGAAGTGCGTTGAACCTTCGCCTCCTCCTTACACGCTCACCGTTAGGGTTTTTATTTGGCCGTATTAGCAAAAACAGAACGCAGGTAGCTGATTCGCCCAGATTGCAGTACTGTATTGTGCGCGCTATGCATGGGTACACAGGCGCCGCGGCATGAACTGTAATAAGGGTCCCGATATTAATTAAATAACGTCTCTTTATTTTGGGTAATGGCTCTTCGTTCATCCCATTAACGTCACCGTATTACCGTACTTGCTGCGCCAAATAGGCAGTGTCCATGGATCTGCCATCCTGCAGGTCAGTTTCAAACCTCTTTAATCACACAGACAGAAAAGCAATTCTCTGCTTACCCTTTTAAGATGCGGCCCAATATCAAGCCACTTTGAAAGAGCCTCTTTTTTCCTGAATAACAACCCAATAGTTAGCACATGCAAGACTGTAGTCAAACATTCAAACATGTTTCATATGTGACATGCGAATTACCGTTAACTCGACAGGCATAATTTAACGCTCTTAAATTTGACTTTCAAATTGTAGCGTTTTTTCCCCCCCTCCATTAGCAGTGAAAGTTAAATCCAAAAAAATAAAATAATAAACGTTCAAAGGATTGGGAAAGATAACCCCTTGTGGCTTTAACGCAAAGCAAATAATAGCAATAAAACTTTGAAACATTTTGTAAATGTACGCCACTTTAAATTCCGTGCTATTCTCAGTTTGGCCAAGATTAGCCGGCAATGTGCTGAGATATCATCATATATCGAGCTGTAGAAAAACCCAATTTTATCAACCGTCAATCCACTGCTGGATGAAGGTCTCCCCATGCCACGTTGCTCGCTGTGTGAGTCACTAAAGGAGGGAAAAGTGGCAAGCTCAGGATCCGTTAAGATATCACTCTCCACCAATATTTAGTCCTGGCATGGAATCAAACTCAGGTCATCAGGATCGTAGCGCAGTGCAGCGACCGGTGCAACAGACAAGCTGCTCAAAGTTACGATTTTCAGTACACAAATGTTATTCTCATATACCATGAAATCCTCTATTCGTATCAACAAACGTTAGTAAGGAAAAAAAACCCATTGTATTTCATTAAACATTTACAGTTACAAGCAGAGAGCAGGGCCTATTGGAGATTATTCCAGGACCATAACACAAAAAACAATTCAGCCGAACGAAAACGTAACTTAACCTCTTTTGCTATTTCATAATCCCACAGTCTTGAAATCGGACGAGCTGTTATGCTTAACCATTCATTTCATTCTACCGCAAATACGTTCCATTCCCCGTGCGCAATGACGTTACTTGGTGCGCGCATAAATACTGCTTACGGTTAGGAAATAGTCCACACGCGTTGGTTTATTTATTTTTAGCTTGCGTAATTCAGCGGGCGTCCAATTTTGTGAATATTATTGAAAAGAGAAATGATCCTGACACGCATTGGAATTGCGAATTGAGGCTTAAACAAAAAAACAAAGGCTGGGTGATATTAAAGTGCTGAATCTCCCGACCACAGGAGACGTGTCGACATGCCACAATCGGGCCAAGTTTTGTTTGTTCACTCAATTATGAGATAAGGTCTTCCCTGAATTGCACAGTGTCCCGACTACAACACTACTGTTGCGCTCACCCTATAAGAACTTACACGTCTCAACTTAGTGACGGACTGGCGTCCCATCGTGGGTATATCCCTGCCTTGCGCTCTGCGTCTGCCGGGAGAGGCTCCGGCTCACCGCGACCCTGTATAGGATTAAGCGGTTTCTGACAATGACATGAGATAAGATATGGTAATATCTGTGCGTGTTAGATCGTCAAATAAACGTCCGCGTTTGAGGGACTTCCCAGCCACCATTTCCTCCTATTAGTCCGTTAAAGCGAGGTTTATCTGTAATATAAAAGTGATTTCATGATGCACTTAGCATGGATCAGAGGTCATTTCCAATTTCTGGATATTCCGCATTCACACTGAGTGAGTAATTCTTTCCACTAAAAGTGATCTCAAGTTCACCAACTTTGGAGAGATCATCATCATTATCAATACCCGCTTAATCCTGTACAGAGTCGCGGAGGGCCGGAGTCTATCCTGGCAGACAGAGGGCGCAAGGTGGGGTTATACCCAGGGCACTGGAGGCAATCTACTGACCAGGCCAAGTAATCTGGACAGTAGCGTGTCTGTGGACGGTGGGAGGAAACCGGAGTATCCAGCGAAAACCAGGACGGACAGAGTGAGAGAACACGTAAACTCTTCACGGAAAGGCACCCGAGCCGGGAATCGAACCTGGGAATTTCTTGCTGTGAGGCGACAGCGCTGCTCACTGCGCCTCACGGCGCGACGCCTAATACAGTCATTGTAACACTCGGTGCGGAGGAGCGTTTCCCATTCAACGCCATGAACCCGGTGACCCGAGTTTAGCTAACATCAGCCAGGGGCGATGTCTGACTGGGACCCGCTCCCTTAACTCTCCAAATCTGCCGCGCAGACCAGCGTGGAGAAGTATGGTCGAATCGCCACCCCCTTCCTGCCCGTGACTGACACCGTACAAGGGCCACTTCACGCCGTAGAAGATTGACAAGCGGATGAACGACGTTTCTCCCTCCCACGTTTGAGGCATTTTCAGACAGTGCCTAATGCACGAGATGAAACGTCATGATGGAGAGAGAGAGAGGGGGAACGCTCGCCACGGCTATCCATAAGAACATCTCTTCGGAGCAATGCCCATCAAAACATGGAGAAAAATACATCGCCACACAGGCTTGAACAGCTTACCTGTGCTATTATCGAACCGATGTGCACGTTGATGGAAATGATTGAACAGAATCTCAACAGCTCTCAACGCTTATTGTTACAGAGGGGGGGTGCTCATACGGGCAGATGCATCTCGTCGCGATGAGTGACGACTCAAGAGCAATGAGAATGAGCAAATAAAACCACAAGTTCGGAGCAATTGTGTCGCAGCAGCTCAGTGGCACATTAGAGACGCAGAGTTGAATCTCAACAGTCTTTGTGGAAATGCTTGATCACCGGTTCGGAGTTAATTGGACGACACAGCGCTTTTGAAAGCAAAGGCGTGCGTTGTTTTGGCTGCGGCACGGATTTCACGCGCCGGTTATCAGTTTAACAAGAACAATATCGCATCTGCGGGAAAGTCCCCATAAAGCAGGAGGATTGTTGTTCTACACACACACACACTTGCTGGTGTTTCCCGCGAACGCGCGTAATTGGGTGTTATCCCGATCAATCGCTGTTGAATGAAGAGTGACTCGTGGGGGAAGCCAGTCAGGCGGTCAGTCAGTCAGTATCAGTACCCGCTTAATCCTGTACAGGGTCGCGGAGGGAGGGGGGGGAGGCAGAGCCTATCCCGGCAGGCATAGGACGCAAGGCGAGGGGAGATACCCAGGATGTGACGCCAGCACATCGCTAGGCCCTTTTTTGGAGGGCAATTTACTGAGCAGGCCAATTCACCTAAACAGCAGCGTATCTATGAACGGCGGGAGGAAACCGGAGTACCCGACGAGAACGCACGCGGACACGGGGGGGAGAGAGAACACACAAAAACTCCACGCAAAAATGCGCCCGAGCCGGGAACCGAACCAGGGCGCATCCTGCTTTGAGGCAGCAGCAGCGCTGCTCACCGCGCAACCACCGCGCTGGCCCCCCCATGGGCGAAAGCGTGTTGTGGAATGAGTCCTGCGACTGTGGGCGGGCGAGCAGCGGTCACAGTGGTTAAGCGAACTGCGCTTTCAACCCAGCAGCAAGGATTCACTCCCTGATCACGGCTGATACCAGTGATCACCACCATCCTAACCAGTCCCAAGCCACATCTCCACCGAATAACCCCCGCAGCACTTTAACAAGGGGCTACGCATGTCTGTATTAATTCATTCATTAGCCGCGTCCACTTAATCCTGTACTCCGTCGCAGGGGGGCTGGAGCCTATTGCGGCAGGCAAAGAGTACAAGGCAGAGATTTACTCAGAATATGACATCAGTCCATTACAGAGCACCGGTGGAAATTGAGTCAGGTCAGTTAATTGTCCTGACTGAATTGCCCCCCAGTGCCCCTGAGATGTAATTCTTTATCACTCCCCGGTGAACGGATGATATAAAGAGCGGCCGAGTTCAACGGTTCCTTCCAGTTTACGTAAAACAAAAAAATGACTGACTTATAGGCAGCGTGTCTTTAGACGGTGCCCATGGTGGGACGCCAGTCCATCTCGGGCATTGTGGGCAATTTAGTCTGCAAGCCAATTAACCCATGCATCGGTATGGTTTTGGACTATGGAAGGAAAGCGGAGTACCCGGCGATAACCCACGACGGACACGGCGAGAACACGCAAACTCCACATCGAAAGGCACCCGAGCCGGGAATACAACCCAGGGCATTCTTGCTGTGAGGCAGCAACGTGGATCACACGCGCCACTGCGCCGCCGTTTTGTATGCATACGCACTAATTATGATGCCGGTTTTAACTTATTTTTTTTTTTAAATAAGAGAAATCGATACCCAGAATTGATTTTCAAAGCCGTTACTTTGCAATATCGA
>JAZEWT010000010.1:3227396-3266988 GCA_036362905.1 Mordacia mordax | reverse complement strand
AGCACACGCACAAGACACACGGTTACAGTACTGTACCGATGCGAGGTTCTGATGATTAATGTCTTTATTGAGGGCAATAACGTGACGCCAGGTGAGAACATTTTTATTTATGTAGGCAATATCCTTACTGATGGTCCTGTGATTAACTTGCATTCGTCTTGTCCGCGGTGATGTCAGTGTACCTTGCTTATGCATGCAGATAAAGTCACACGCTGGCGTCGACAGAAGGCGTTTACATGCCTTAAGATTCCAGGAAAATAAAACAACCGTCGTGTTGCTACAAGCACTTGGTTTATTTCCCAAATTGCTTGAAAGCATTTTAGTATTCCAGGTGGAAATTCACGACGAACCTTAATGTCACGGGTTGGAGAGGTTAAGTGTGATGTCAAGCAGTTATTTGATTCGAATTTACATAAAAAAAAACACTTTTCAAACGTTCACCCGTAAAAGAAATGCGGAGGAAATATGTTCACTATTAAACAAAAATTAGAGACAGAGAGCTAACCGGGGTTAACGTGCACAAACTTCCCTTTTGTGACGGGGAAATTTGAATAAATCACACTGGTGCGTCCCCATTCACGGGGCTCACATTAGCATTAATAGCAACTGCCACTAAGCAAGCAAAGAGCTCAATTATGGCATTCATCATGTTGCCATGTGCCCCATTGTAACGGTCATGTGCGTGGCGTTTAGCTTAATTGGAGAGAAACGGTGTTACCCGGCCTTAAGTTGCTCTCTGCCCTGACAGCCACCCTCACCGACGCGGGAGCCAATGCTTTCCACGGCTGCTTGCTCGCTTGCTTGCGATCTTCGCTTCTTTTGTGCATCACAAAAAAGTGTGCGTGGGATTGTTTGCGTGCGATTCGCTGCGACTGAATGTGCGGCGTAAAGTCTGACATTACGGTCCCGTATTGCCAGAGAAGGTTTTCTTTTTCCCTCTTCTCTATCGGGCTGCCGGCCAGCTTAGGGAACCTGAACGCCCCTGCAAGCAGATCACGCTCCCGTTTACAAATGCCTGTCGAACAATGTTGGTAAAATATTTAACAACAGTTGCAGCGGGTTCTCTTCAAGGTTTATATCGATTGCATTTGATCTGCTCTGGTACCCTTACATTGAACTCAGCTTCGTTTGATATTTTAAGAAGAAAAAAAAAACAAGCGTCTACTGATGTAGGTTTTTTTTCTCGACTCGATGTTATGAGAAATTATTTTTTTTTTTCAAAGATGTCCTTTCGGGATAGCCGCATCGAGCGGAGGTGTTTTCAGAACGCCTGAAAATGCCTCCAGCGTGGGAGGCGAAAAGTCGCGAAGGAGGGAGAGGTGACGCTTGACAAAGCGGTTCGAAAGAACATCTTTGGAAACCAGTTTTCTAAACAACCTTCTGGCAGTAGAGTTAGACAATTGGATAAAATGCAAAACAAATTACAATCAATATATGGGCGTCGCAACGAAGGAGGGAGAGGTGACGCTTGAGAAAGCGGTTCGAAAGAACATCTTTGGAAACCAGTTTTCTGAACAACCTTCTGGCAGTAGAGTTGGACAATTGGATAAAATGCAAAACAAATTACAATCAATATATGGGCGTCGCAACGAAGGAGGGAGAGGTGACGCTTGACAAGGCGGTTCGAAAGAACATCTTTGGAAACCAGTTTTATAAACAACCTTCTGGCAGTAGAGTTAGACAATTGGATAAAATGCAAAACAAATTACAATCAATATATGGGCGTCGCAACCTGCCTCAAACACTCGTGGGGTGGGCGACTATGGTAGAATTCCGAATACGTAAACACAGATCGCACCGTGACTCGTTCTGTTTAACGATAAACATTTGTTCGAAGTTTAACATTGACCCTGTCGCACAACCCTGAGTTGTCGTAAGCCTCCCTTTAAACAAAGTCGCGCTCTTTGTTAATATACCGAGACCTCTCTGTGTTGTTTGGTTTCGGATCTGAACCTCTATCTGAGAGCTGTGATCTGCTATGTCAACGTGTAAGCCTCACCCCGGCCGACTGCGCATTGTTAGTCCATTTATTTGTATGCGAACAAATTCATTGACTGGAGAGCATGCTTGTTTGTTCTTGTATACGTGTTGATTAGTTTAAGCCACCCACATTTGCTCACCAAATTTGCCTAATTATATATTTGCAAATTGAAACATTCACAGTTTTTTTTTTCAAAACGTTTCCCTTCTGGCTAATAGTCGTCAATGTGCCATCTTGCACTGGCGCAGCGCTCCATATGGTCGAAGAATATCCATGCTGGTGCACAGGAGGTAGAGTCATTCCGCATCGATTGCTCCCGCTTAGTCAAAGGCACAGCCCTGAAATGTTCCACCAATGCCATGAGTAGCAGAAGGTCCTCCATTAGACTGAGCTCTGGTTAGCGCTTCCAGATGGGATTGGTCTGCTCTTCCATGCTGGCTTGACGTCTTGGAATTGGTGACAGCACCCACATTGTTCCCCACCACGCGCAGCCTGTCGACCGATTGCGGCGAACTTGGGTGGACAGAGGTCGGCAGGGATTTCGAGACGAAACAACGTGAAACGTTTCGTCAGCTGCCGCGTCGGGAGATGGAATCGCAGTTGGTTATAAACAAAAGCTCCCCGATATATCGACGTAGGTTTTCGTGGTTTGATAAACGAGAATTGCTCTCAAGCGCTGCTCTTTCGGGACAGCCCTGTTGAGCGTTCCTGGTTTTTCACCACGAACGCTCAACAGGGCTAACTTGAGAGCAATTGTCAAACGAGAACTCCCCCTCAACCCCCCCTCTTTGTTTAATGCCCTCTAGATATGCAAGTTTCCTCTCTTTGTCTCTCTCTCTCTCTCTCTCCAATTACTTGGGAGACATCAGGGTAAACAGAGCTGTGTGTCCAAGGCCATCTCCGCTGACGCGGTGTCTGCGCTCAGAAGTTCTGAGAACAGCGTTCATTCACTCATTCGTTATCAATAACCGCTAAATCCTGTACAGGATTGGGGAGGGGGGGCGGGGCGGAGCCTATCCCGGCCGACAGAGGGCGCAAGTCGGGGGAATACCCAGGATGTGACGCCAGCGCATCGCAGGGCGCACTTTTTGGGGGAAATGTACTCGGAAGGAGGGCGGCACGGTGGTCCAGTGGGATGCGCTGTCGCCTCACAGCAAGAAGGTCCCGGGTTCGAATCTTAGCTCGGGTGCTATTCCGTGTGGAGTTTACATGTTCTCTCCCCGAGTCCGCGTGGGTTTTCGCCGGGTGCTCCGGTTTCTTCCCACGGTCCAAAGAACACGCTGCTGCATAGGTTTAATTGCTTGCAGACTAAATTGCCCGCAGTGCCCGGTGATGGACTGGCGTCCAATCGTGGGTATATCCCTGCCTTGCGCCCTGTGTCTACCGGGATAGGCTCCGGCTCACCGCGACCCTGTACAGGACTGAGCGGTTTCTAACAATGAGATGACATGTACTCGGAAGGCCAATTAACCGAGGAGGCAGCGTATCTTTGAACGGTGGGATGTTTGCGTTGGCACATCTCATTGCCTACTTTATGGGCCGCACACTTCGAGCGTCATGGCCTACTTTTGAAGCCCTAATTCCTTAGAAAAAGAAAATTATCTAGTTTAATGAGGCACACCGCTTGCGAGGTGCACAGAAGTTGTCGCACTGCACTGTAAACGCGATGATCTGACATCTACTCTCCTCCAACGGTGACATTAGTGACACGTGGTGTCTGATTGGGTCCTGTCTCCTATCTCCCAGCGCTCCCTCGCTCTCCCCCTAATCTTCTGTAAGCTCTTGAGGTAAAGTTAATTCCTTATTTACTCCGCACAATCACATTGGGGTTTAAACACTCTTAACGTGGGCGATTGGTGCATTGTGATGTTTGACCGGGCGGCGCGGTGGCCCAGTGGTTAGCGCTGTCGCCTCACAGCAAGAAGGTCCCGGGTTCGAATCTCTCGCCTCGGGTGCCTTTCTGTGTGGAGTTTGCATGCTCTCCCCGTGTCCGCGTGGGTTTTCGCCGGGCACTCCGGTTTCCTCCCACAGTCCAAAAAGCATGCTGCTACATAGGTTGATTGGCTCGCAGGCTAAATTGCCCCGCAGTGCCCGGCGATGGACTGGCGTCCCATCGTCGGTATAACCTTGCCTTGAGCACTGTGTCTGCCGGGATAGGCTCCGGCTTCACCGTGACCCTGTATAGGACTAAGCGGTTTCAGATAATGAGATGAGATGAGGTTTCAGACAATGAGATGAGATGAGATATTTGACCAGCACCGGTTAAATTGTGCGTTTTTAGCTGTGGGAGGAAAACTGTGATACCAGAAGAAACCCACACAGAACAGGGGGAGAATTTGTAATCTCCACACAGAAAGGCTGTCAATCCGAAGCCGTTTTTGCTGTGAAGAATGAGTCTTAGCTCTGCACCAAGCTTCCACCGTAATTTCTTAAACCCATAAAAGCCACACTGATTCCGTAGCATGATCAAACAACCCTCACAGCTGACAGAGTGTGGAGAGATCTCCAACAGTGGGTTGACAAAGGGCTGTGCCTTCTGAATGGCTTGAAACAAATTCCCATGTTTAATTCACCTGTCCGACCACTCTCTGCCCAGTGAACCGTACGCACTGTGCGTACAGGTGTAATTGTGAAATTGAAATTTTTTTTCTTCCAGTAAGCAAAAATGTTCAAATTCATTATGACTTTTTTCCGTTATTTATGACTCAGTATGCTGGAGTCAGCATCCATTAGGGCCTGTTTGTATGCCTGCTCCGTGGCATTGTGAGAAAATACAAATAGAACACACATTACGAAACTTTAAAACGTTTCCAAACTACTATATCTCTCAAAAAAAAATATATAAATGCCTTGTTTGTAGTCAAAATATGTCACGGAATAGTTGTATAATACAAAATATGCATTTAGTTGCCGTACTTTTTGAAACGAGTGCACGTTTGTGGCACGCTTATGACCAAAAGCCATCAAACGCTGTCAGTTAAACCGGCTTTTTCCCCTTTTTTTTGGGATTTATCGCGCAGGACCAGATGTTTTTTCGCCTCTGCTTTGCGTGTGCTTGTTGTGCGCGCAGCATCCATTCCCGTCGGTTTTTATTCAAGCTGGAAGGTACACTTTTTTTTTAATGTTAACTCGCCCAGCGGGAAGGGATTTGCGGTTAAAGAGTGCGAGGGAGGGTTTATACCAAGGATGGGAAGCCAGCCCATCACAGGGCATCCGGACTGCAATTCACGCAGCAAGCCAATTAACCTAGACAGCAACATGTCTTTGGACTGTGGGAGGAAACCGGAGTACCCCCGACGAAAAAAAAACCCACGCGGACGTTGAAGCGAACGTGCAAGCGCCGCACAGTTATGTGGCACCCGAGCCGGGAAGAGAATCTGTGAGGAGGCGGCGCTCCTCACTGAGCCACCGTGACCCGTAAGCAAAGTGACGTTGATGCGTACAAAGCGTACACACGTCCGGACCGCCCGGCCGGCGCGTTGGGGGGCCCGCGCACACCGTCATTTGCGACGGTAAACGAACGCTTAAGGAATTTGTCATCTCATGGCTCACCGCGACAGGGTCGCGGTGAGCCGGAGCCTATCCCGGCAGACACAGGGCGCAAGGCAGGGATATACCGACGATGAGACGCCAGTCCATCACCGGGCACTGTGGGCAGTTTAGTCTGCGAGCCAATTAACCTATGCGGCAGCATGTTTTTTTGGACTGTGGGAGGAAACCGGAGTGCCTGACGAAAACCCACACGGACAGGGAGAGAGACCATGCAAACTCCCATACAGAAAGGCACCCGAGCCGAAATTCGAACCTGGGTCCTTCTTGCTGTGAGGCGACAGCGCTACCCATTGGGCCACCGTACGCCCGCTTAGGGAATATTTGTTTCTTAATTTTGTCGTTCGGCCAAGGATGAAAACGCTATATCTTTCATGGATGCTTATTGCTGTTGTGGCTTAGAAAAAAAGACAAGTTTCCTGAGCGATAGCAGTGCAAATATTTTCGTACAATAAAAATCTGAATTGTATCTCTCGGTGATTTGTAAAGAGATACGATTTTTATTTATTTTTTAAACACGTTTCAGACGTTGAATAATAAAACAGTCAAACTATCCGCGAATGTTTGTGGGTATTAAAATCCTTCGCAACAGTTCCCCAGGTATTATGCAATCGTGTGTTGGAGTAATGACTTAATTTAAAGAGTTATTCGCTCTGCCTAAAAAATTCAATTCATCACTTCCCAGCATATCTCATTTTCTTTCTTTCCATAACTCATTTCCTTCTCACTGTTATGATAAAATTGTGCTCTTACAGTCATCGTGACCTAAGGCAGACATGTTCCCATTGAGGAATGTAACACCACCAAGTGATTTTAAATGACTGCGGAAGATGACTTCACAGAACAGCTTGGGAAATCACATCAAAAGGCCTCTTCAATGCAGAAGGGGTACAAATTCTATTTCACTTCGAATGGCTTTTGTTCCACGCTGAAGAGTATTTGATTACGAAATATATACAATAGCTCTACAACCAAACATGAATTTAAAACGGTCATGTAATTATGTCTTTTACGCGTTCAGACGAAGGCCATTAATTCTTGATAATCCGATTTAGTCATGCGTGGCCATCCGTATTGAAACTCAGGACCTCTATGCTCTGGAATAAACATATGAAGCTCTCAGAAGTTATCTTGCAGCATAAATGCCAGGCGCAGGGTTTACCTGTTGCGGATTGGCCATGCATTAGACATTTGATATGTTTGAAACACAATACATTCAAACATATTTTGTTGCATGAGTCTATTTCATGGAATGTATTAAAATATATGCTCTAATTTCTTGCGAAAATAGGTAAGCTTGTTTTGACCTTTTTCTGCCACGAAACATGCTTAAATGGTTCAACAACAAAGTACTTTCTTTGCCTTGTAACTTTTATATGAGTGTGGGGTATTGATGGTGTAGTGATTTTCACACCTAGGCTTGAACCTCGGCGATCTAAGTTCAATGCCTGTCCGCAGTTAATAGCATTGGTAAATGATATCCGATCAGACCTCAGTACCCAGTGTACCATCTGACGCAGACCAGCATGGTGAAGTATGGTCAAACAGCCCCCCTGACCCTGCGTGGGAACGCTTCATCCAGCAGCGATATGGGTTATTGGACAATTGGCTTAAATGAGAGTTGCCATGAAGAACCGCACCGCACAGTAATGTTCATACATCGGGCTGTGAAAACCTACATTAATGCACGGAGTTAAATATATTAATTTAGTAACCTCATTACAAATGCGAAGAACATAATTCTATCCAATTCACATGTACATATATACCCATATGCAGCGTGTGCTTTGGAAGCTAGCAAATTATGCCCTGCAAAGTCTGCCCAGCAGAACCGTCTGATGGATGAGAAGCTTCTGCTCTGTTTTGCCCACAATCGACGTTTCCCTCTCCACCCAAAACTCCGCAGCAATCGAGGGCCCTCTCGGCGTGCCAAAAAAACACAGGTCCCGCTGGCCACCGAAACCACATCCGCGTGAGCCCCAACAGGCCCTCGGGTGGAGTCCCATTGGAAAGCTGGCTCGCTTGCCAATTTGTAGCCTATGGAAGAGAAAAAAAACCCGGCGAATTGGAAATGCTTTGCCCCTGTGACTTCAAAAGAATCTAACCGGAACAATCCGTGGTAAAGAGTAGAAGGTAGACGTCCGTGTGGGAAGGAACTTTATAGGAAGGTCGCAATGCACAGCACCACACGGGTATTCCAGGGAGGTGAATCTGAATAATCTCGAGCGTGAGACAAACACCGACCTTGGAAAGATGGTGTTTACGAGTGCTCATGAGAGCTGCTCTTTCGGGATTGCCTTGCCATAAAAAAAACCCCTAAAGAGCAGCTATTAAGAGTATTTTATCTAGCCGTGCAAATCTACATCAATATATAAGGCGGTGTTTTTTTGTAATATTTGCAAATGCCTAGGAAATGACAAGGCCATATGACTACGCATCGATGCCTGCAATCCACAATGTCGTGTATTAAATTGTGAATGCGAGAATTTGTACAGATTATGTACAAATTATGAAAATGTTATGCTAGCGTCATATTGAGGCTGATGAAAAATACAGATGTGTGAGGACAATACAGAAGTTCGGAGGCATATTCTGCTGGTCATAAAATTAAACGTAAATTAAGCTTGACTGAATAATTCATTTCAATTCTGGAGTGACCAATGACCACATACATGACTGTTAGATGCGTAATTCAGTGGGCCTCGAGCGCCACCCAGTGGTCCGTGGAGACCAGACCCAAGTGCGCCTTGAGGTATAAAAGGTTGAGAATCTTTGCGTTAGTTAATGCCATAACCGGGCGGCACGGTGGCCCAGTGGATAGCGCTGTCGCCTCACAGCAAGGAGGTCCCAAGTTCGAATCTCGGCCCGGGTGCCTTTCTGTGTGGAGTTTGCGTGTTCTCTCCCCGTGTCCGCGTCGTTTTTCTCCGGGTACTCCGTTTTCCTCCCATAGTCCAAAAAACATGCTGCTGCATAGGTTAATTGGCTTGCAGACTAAATTGCCCTCAGTGCCCGGTGATGGACTGGCGTCCCATCGTGGGTATATCCCTTGCCTTGCGCCCTGTGTCTACCGGGATAGGCTCCGGCTCACCGCGACCCTGTACAGGGTCAAGCGGTTTCTGACAATGAGATGAGATTTCACAACAGTAAACGTTGACCTCTTCATCAGCTTCTCTGCGCACCGCGATGCGGCCTTTCTGCACAAAGTTGCGTGTCCGTCATTCTCACCATCACGTGAGCGCTTCCTCCAAGAGCGCGCACCACAAACTGCACCAAATGAAATGTACGTTTCGCTTATCTCAGCGCAATTGATGTCCGTTGCTGTTCTGCCACGTCGAGGAAGACAATCACTCAAACCTCTCCTCGTCTCCAGAACAGATTTACAGAAGCCCACGCGCAGATCTCGCCATTGTCATTTGAAAACCGACGTGTGTGGGCATGCGTCTGCTCGTGGGTAAAACATCAGCACTTGGGAGACAAACGCGGCCGGGTGTGGTAATCCCCACCAACCTGTGTTCCCTAACAGGACTTGCCCCGAAAGTCTTTTCAGGCTTTACAGGGCATATTTGCTGCGTGTGTGAGCATGTGCAAATAGTATTCAGATGGCTGGCTCTTGAGAAAATACATCAACTGATTTTTAGACAAGCTGATAAATTGTTTACACGCATACATATAGAATTTGGATAAATGCAAGTTAATATTGCATCACGAAGATCTCCATAATGCATTGAATTTTCGAAAGGTGTTTCTTGAAGTGCTCCTCCGTTTGATGCCCAGCAAGCATCTCAATATTTAACACATAGTGCAAGTGATAAAATATGTTATTTTAATCTCCAATATTTATTTAATGCATCGCAGTGATTCTAACTGCTGGGTAGCGATGCTGTGCTGAATAAAGACAATTCTAATGGTGAATGTAATGCAGCTTGCGGAGAACAGTTTATGCTGAAATAGCGCAGCAGGAGTGTTCTAAATAATCGACAGAACCTTTGCATCCTCGTATCGCGTTCCATTGTTTGGGAACGTGCATTTTTATCTGTAATGCACGAGTGTTTTTCATCACACTTCTGAAATGGGGATGTCTGGAATCTGCCTAAGTGCTCGCGTTCACAATTTTATTTACAGTGGCGTAGGTAATGCACTGCCGTGTATACATCTGAGTGATTCAAATTAAGTGTCAGCCACTGCGCACAGCACATATTCAGGTCCACTCGTCAACAGAAATTTGCAGAATCAAGGTTGATGCTCAGCTAGCGTGTGTCTGGTGGTTGATAAATTAGGGCCATCCTCAAGAGTAGAAAAACAGATTCTCTCTCCACTGTGTGGCTGTGGCTACAAACTCGAAACTGTGGATGACTACATTTCCCACTGGCCCGACTATAAATGTGAATGTGATGTATCTCGCGACTCACGTACTCTCAGACGAAGCAATTTAATGGTTGAATTCCTTGCACCGCTATCTCTTATTGTTGCTCCACGCAGACCGAACGAAATCTTATTGTTGCTCCGCTGTAATGATGTAGGTTTTCACGGCTCAATGCACGTTAGAAGCCCGAGGATGCCCCTAACGTATGAGGCGAAACGTCACGAGGTGGAGAGAGGAAGCGATCGACGCGGCTGTCCCGAGAGAGCAGATTTTCGAGGCAATCATGTTGCTATGCTACCTCTTGGAAAAAAACCCATTGCGTGCTCACTTGGGGCTCCGTCGTCAAATGGGGACCATAAGAATCGATTTAATAGTATGCGATTGATTTGTAAAGTTTTTAACTGTTTACGAGTCTTCATTGAAGGCACAACATATTGTTTTAATAAACGAGCGGTTCTGGTTAAAAGTTAAAGCCTGAAAGAGATGGCCACGTGGTGCAAAGGTCAAAACACGAAGCTCTTACTGCTGACATCTGAGTTCAAAGAGAGGGAATTGAACTCTCAGGTGGTTTACCAATGACTGCACGAATAACCACGTCGTCTCATATGAATGTAATTTACGCTCCGCGCACTGAAATCTATGAACATTACTCTTTAGTAAAGAAGGGTGGAAAATTCCTTGTCGTATACTGCGCGGATGAGAAGCTACTCGCAGAGATGTGATATCTGCCTCTACGGACCCCGCTCGAACGCTGGGTTCGGGATGGATTTTTATATTTCGTGACATGACACCGATATCGCTTTATTACGATGAAGTTGGTGAAGAAAACACACGCACACACAAAGAAAACGCAGTTTAAAATGCAGTGCTGCGGTTACAACTCGGCGGCACTAAGATCACTGTAAGCAAGAAACTATCCACCTATTCAAGAGTGCATGCACGTGACACTCACTGCCCGGAATTTAATTTCAAACTTCGTGACAGCCGGAATGTGTTGTGGCAAAAAAATTGATGTGTACGGTTATTCATTTTTTTTTGTTGGCAGAAATATGCTCGGCGCTAGTGAAATCTATAACCTGTGTGAGGTTTGCTCGCGCTGACGAGTGACACTTAGTGCAAAGTGCATCCAGGTGCTCGAAGATTAAACATGATTCTACGTCTGAAGAGATGCTCCGGAGCCAAGGTGATAAAGTTCAAACATCAAAAATAACTGGTTTTAGGCACTCGGTGATTGCTGGCGGAAGCATGTGGCTCTATTGAAAAGAGATTATGTGGCTATATTGAAGAGAGATTTGCTATAAATCATACGGCGGAGTGGTGGTGCAGTGGTTAATGCACAGCAAAATGAATCGGGTGACCCGAGTTTGAATTCCAGCCGTGGCTACGATCAGCGGCAAATTATTTCTGCACCAATCTCCGACCGCTGCCCTTCACAACGCACATTGGTCAGTGTTCTATTCCTCTGTAAAACCAGCGGAAGACAAGTATCCACCGCATGCCTTTCACAGACTTTTGGGGCAACAGCTGTTAGCGAGCAGCTATGGCACAGTACAAGAGGGCCGATGGGTGGTCGGCAACGCGTTCGACCGCCTTTGTCTCGTGTACGAACACCACACCGGGCGTGGACCCAGGACGTGGCCAAGGATCGCACTCAACCGTCGCTGATGTCGCAGGAATCGAACTTGGGACAGGGACTTGGCAGTACGGCGTGCTGACCACCACACTACCGCTCCCCCCCCCCGTATAAGTGATGCCGCATTGGGAAATCTTAAGCGTGCGGTGGATTTACAATGATGTAAAAACACAGTCAGAACCCAGAAATTATACTGCAATTTTGTACTGTTTTATTTAAGTTGGAATTGCTTCAATATACTATTTCACAATACCGTATGATATTACGTTTCATATGAATTATTATTATTATCGCAATATACTTTCCCCGGATCGTGGCGAGTGTCTTCCACATTTTAACGTCATGTTCTCACGCTTTGACATACGTTGAATACCAATTACTTACAATTATTTAACTGCAAATCACTGAACGCCTCCCATAAGTCTTCAAATCATTTATCTTCGCAATCTATAACTCACTCGCTGTCAGCGGAGCATTAATGAATCTAATTATTTCTGAAAATTACGAGATCATAAAATAACAACGCAGTCACCCTAGAAAAAAAGTTTAACAAAGCGTTAACTTAAGAAAGAATGCATGTTGCTTTTATACATGCATATACAACTTAAAATTATTATTATTATTCTTGCGAATCTAAGGATGGAGGTTTTCACAGCCTGATGCATGTCGAGTGCTCACGAAGATGTTCTTTCCAGATAACCGGGTCGAGGCCTCAGCTGTCCTCGAATCAAAATGGTTTTCAATAACGTTGATCGTTTCTTCGATGGGTGTTTTTATAAATCCAGAGACCGCTTCAAGTCGGACGAGCAGGTCCGCTGGATTGAGTGCGATTTGTTTCAGCGCTTCACTGAAATGCGCTGAGTTCTAGATGTCTGAAGGTGTGAGCTGCATCGTGGGTTCAAACTGTTAGGCTACGTATTAGTCGAGCTTGTAGCCTGGCGATCCAGTGGCACTTACTATTTTGTTGGTGCTGGATGCCTTCTTTGTGAATCTTTGTTAGCCGTGAAAGCTGGAAATTCGCCGGTCTTGTGGAATTGCCTATTTTCTTGTAGCTTCACAAGAATACGGTCACCAGCCAGTTTGACCAGAGGACAGCGGTTCTGAGAAGGGTTTGCGTCACGACAACCTACTTCGAGTTCGATGGTGAGTTTTAACCAACAGAGAGAGGGAGCAGCAATGGGGTATTCAGTCGCACCCGCAGCAGCCAACCTGTGCCGAAAAGGATTTGAATGGAAGCCATGAATTCAGCTACACTTAAACCCACCCGCTGGTACAGATACGTCGATGACATATTCGTTGTATGGCCGCACAAAAGATTAAAGCCCAATGAATGCCTGGGTCACCTGAACTCCATAGACTCAAACATCACGTTCACCATGGAAACGACCAAATTCCATTCGTGGGCATGGTGGTAAAGCGAGGTGAAGAGAGAACACGTCATGTACAGAAGTACAACACATTGAGGACAGGCATTTACATGGCAGGTCACAGCATCACCCAAAATAGAAAGCAGCGATACTGCATACCCTAGCTCATTGTTCAAAAACAATATCAGACAAAAAAATAAATATCTAAAAGAAGGGCTACAACATTTACAACAAGCTCTACGCAGCTATGAACCCCACTCGCCAGAAAGAGAAAACTACGACATCAGTACCAAGAACATGACAATGAGGCCACAAAACCTCCTCCTTCCTGCTATATGTCAAGGGCACTACAGATTAAAATTGGTAAATATCTCCAGAAATTCAACATAAACTCATTCAGGATACAGGATATGCTCAAATCATTCAAAGGCTGATTGCCACTACAGACAGAAGGCCTATAGTGCATTCCGTGAATACATTTTGAGGAAGTTTAAATTGGCCAAACCGGTAGACAATCGCCACGAGAAAGACAGAACACGAGGCTGCAGTGCATTTCTTGCACGTGGAGAAATTGACGACGGTAGCCCACACTGCAGAAGGACAACGTTCATTGATGTTGAAACGATGTTTGTGTACTGGCTGCAATCCACCATTAAGGCCTAAAGCTCATCCGCGAAGTAGAATGCAGCCACAGAACACCAAAAAGCACGAGATGCAAACAAGAAATGAGAATAAACTCAGCCAAATATGAAAGCCAGCTTGAAGTGAACAGTAATTAGCTCTAAAAATACAGATAACAGTAGAAATATGACTTTTGACAGAACTTCTAAACATGACCAATAAGGCAGCCCTGTAAGCAATTTGGCAGACATTCATGAAAAAAAAGATCGAATGATGCAATTTAATATAATTTTAAATAAGAAGGTTGGGTTGAAATAAGTTAATTTGGATTTAAATGTAATTAAAAGAATGTGGGCAAGGCATGAAAGGGACCTCGATGGACAGTGGGACTCGAGGAGATACAGGCAAGGGAAGGCAGTGACCTCGCAAGGGAGACGACTAGAGACACAGGGCAATGGAAATGCGGATAGGGAAGTCAGCTGCCAGGGTGGCGCGGTGGCCCAGTGGTTAGCGCTGTCGCCTCACAGCAAGAAGGTCCCGGGTTGGAATCTCTCGGCTCGGGTGCCTTTCTGTGTGGCGTTTGCATGCTCTTCCCGTGTCCGCGTGGGTTTTCGCCGGGCACTCCGGTTTCCTCCCACAGTCCAAAAAGCATGCTGCTACATAGGTTGATTGGCTCGCAGGCTAAATTGCCCCGCAGTGCACGACGATGGACTGGCGTCCCATCGTCGGCATATCCTTGCCTTGCGCCCTGTGTCTGCCGGGATAGGCTCCGGCTTCACCGTGACCCTGTATAGGACTAAGCGGTTTCAGACAATGAGATGAGATGAGAAGTCAGCTGCCTCTGACATCAAGGCACATATCTAGAACATCACACTCAGAGTTCACTCAGTCTCTGAACGCCAGAGAAAGCCTCCAGAGTTGGAGGCGAATCGTCGCGAAGGAGAGAGGAGGAGTGCTCGACAGGGGCAGCACGAAAGAACAGCGTTGGTAGGCAATCATCACAATTGCAAATTAAATTGTTATTTAAAAAAATATATATATTTCGTGCGGAAATGAAATATACTCAGTGAATGTAAAACGAAGCAGCCGTGATTACGATACAATGATATTTTGAAAAGTATACGATGCGATTTTCATAGATCTTACGGTACCTCTCCTCTACACGATGCTATCACCATATGGTGGCGACCATAATTTAAATGCGCTCTACACAGATGGTGACTGGAGGAGTCCCAGTTGGTGTTTCACGCCTGTGGCCCCACAAGGCACAAACTTACCCCGGCATTGAGTCGCGTGTGGAACCAAAACACAAATTCCAACTTAAGATTTCGCTTCTTTTAATTGGTCCCGTTGCACTATCAATATAGGTCCTGGCGATCATTTAACGTCCGTTGATTTAAACGGCAAGCTCACGCTCACGCCAAACTAAGACTCCTGCAGCATTCACTCGGATGTCTGATCCCATTTCGCTCAATGTCAACGCAAGCAACAAAAGCCAACGCGAAGAGGGGGGCTCCTTCTCTGTGCAAAATGCCACCGAAGCACGGGCAATCTCATGCTCCGTGGCCATAAAAACCAACGGATCAATAGCAAAGCATTTCAAAAATTCCATTGGCCCCAGTAGAAAAAGCTCGCGGAGGCCCGGACTGTCGGGTTGTTTAGACAGTGGAGAGGTTGACATTGCGAGATGCTCAGGGTATCAGTAATGCCTGCTCTCTGAGGTTGTCACAAATTCATTTTTTTTTTCCTGATGCGTTTCGGCGTCACTTTGCACTTTAAGACCGTCATTGCAATACCGGTTCCTCGTAGAAGACAGAGGAATCCCGAATAGTCACAGAACGGGGGGGGGGGAGAGGACACACAAACTCTACACGTAAAGCTGCGCGAGGTGGGAATCGAACCGCCCCGGGCAGGACTTTCTCTCTGTGAGGAACAGCTGTTACCACCGCACCACTCAACATAAACCTGCTCAAAGTCTCATAGGCATTGGGACTTCACAATGTATAATGCTTACAATTCACATGGTGTCAGTTACACCGGGACGTAATTAAACAAATTAATTTTAATTAGACCACGAAGGGGTCATATAACCACCGTGCTCTAAATTACTGAGTTAAATATTTAGCAAGGCACTAATTGAATGAGCAATAGCTATTTAGCTTATCGATATTATTGTGCTTTTGCTGTTTTACGCACATCTTCTCTGCAACTGAAACATGACAACGCAACGACAAGTAATGATATTGAAGATCGAGCAATATTGGATTCCGTGGGAACGCGAAAGAATTGGAGAAATGATACGGAGTGGATGACGAGATGAAATCAGAGGACATAATAGGCCCCCACTGAGCAGGAGCAGGCAAGGAGAGGGAGACATTAGAGGAAGTGGAATTGGCCTCGACCCAGCAGGGGGCTTTACAACCCAACAACAACGTCGGCGATACTATTGCTTATCAATGCCGTTGTATCAGGACGGCCGTGTCAAGCGCCCCCCCTCTCACCTTCGTGACGTTTCGCTTTACACGTTGAAGGCATCTTAAGCACGCCCTGAAATGTCTCCAATGGCGGTAAATAATAATGATAATAAATAACGACACAAGTTTAACGCGTGCGAATTCCCAGCCACAGGTTACATTCGACGTGGGAGGCGGAACATCGCGAAGTGGAAAGCGGGAGCGCTCGACGCGGCTGTCCCGAACGGCCGGCTCTTTGGCAGAGCAATTCCAACCGTGGAAACCCCAGAATCGGTGCAACAGCAGCGACGTGTAATGCGACGTAGCGCGTTCGACGTCGCGCGGCGTAACGTAGTAGCGCCGTATCGTGGCAACGGGGACCGTGGCAGAGCGGAGCGTGCGTGAGCGTGCGTTAAAGCGCGCTCCGTGGCAGAGCGGAGCGTGCGTGAGCGTGCGTTAAAGCGCGCTCCGTGGCAGAGCGGAGCGTGCGTGAGCGTGGCTCCGCTTTGCCGCGGCCGCGTGATTATATCGGGTCCCTAGCAGCGCGCATCACTTGCCCGCTCGCCAAGATAATAAATCATTCACCAGCCAACAAAGCGTTGGTGCAGGCGCCCTTGTGCTGGGTGGCCCTGCGATAGATTGTCACGTTGCACCGCTTGTGTTTTTTTTCAGTGCAGGATGACAGATGTTTTGCTTCACGTGCTAGGACATTATTTAGGAGCTGAACAGCTTCCGCAGGATGCTATTCAGTCCCGGAATGTCGGACACCTGGCCTAAGAACACTCGCTACGAGATGAACACGAAACGGAAGCCCTAGACGGCGGAGCAGTTTCACTTCAGAGAGTTTTATCCCACGTGGTCGAAATCACACTGACTTTTTTTTGAAAAAGTAAATAGATTTCTTCGGTAATTATTCTTATTTTTTTGCCAATGCTGTAGCATTAACCCCGTGGCTCAGGTGGCCCAACGTTAGAATTCAATTCAAGGGTCTATTTGGAGGGGGGGGTGAGTATTGATTGGAGGCACAAGGTTAAGAGTAGGCTAGGGATGGGCCTGTGTATGGATGTGGCAAGCACAAGACAAATACAAAGGTCCCCCGTATAGCCTAAACAGACTGTATGGTCAAGTGCCATTAGCGAGCACTTATGAACGTCGACATTGCACACCAGGAGATGGGTGACCAGCACCACGCCCGGACGCCTTTGTCTCCCTTGTGGCAATATTTACACACAGGTACTCATTTGAGTCTGAGCCGACCTAGGCGAAGCCCGGGACCGCTTCATAAAATCGTCACTGTCGTTGTCCTTGAGCAAGGATTCCAACTCGGATCGCCAAGTTTGCAGTCCAACGCGCTAACCGCTGAGCCACCGCTCCCTCTACCAAGCACACGCACACGCACGTACGTACGTGCACACAACAACCAGGTATTGATTCTCCCGATATTGTTTATCTGCTTCAAAGAGATAGGACCAGCATTCAGGGCAAGGTGTGTGTGATTGTGTGTGTTGGAGCGTGCACTGTGCAGGAGGTGGCTTATTCGCTATTCGGGAAAATTACTCATTATTGCGCGGTATCGCATTGTGACCCTCATTTGCCTAAACGAAATGTTATTTAGGGCGGCGCGGTGGCCCAGTGGTTAGCGCTGACGCCTCACAGCAAGAAGGTCCCGGGTTCGAATCTCTCGGCTCGGGTGCCTTTCTGTGTGGAGTTTGCATGCTCTCCCCGTGTCCGCGTGGGTTTTCGCCGGGTACTCCGGTTTCCTCCCACAGTCCAAAAGCATGCTCCTGGATAGGTTGATTGGCTCGCAGACTAAAATTGTCCCGCAATGCCCGGCGATGGACCGGCGTCCCGTCGTCGGGTGTATTCCTGCCTTGCGCCCTGTGTTTCCGGGATAGGCTCCGGCTTCACCGTGACCCTATATAGGATTAAGCGTTTTCAGATAATGAGATGAGATGAGATGAGGTTTCAGATAATGAGAATGGGATGAGATGAGAAATGTTATTTATTGACAAATTAGTCGAGCGTCTTTAAATGCTCCTTCAAATTTTACGTTTCGTGCTGGGAATTGGGTTTATATAATTGTCACGGTTGAAAATATGTACGCATGATGCTATTAGCCGTGATTGTGATAACTCTCATTAACATGATAAGCTGCACAGTGATGTATTTTAATGCGTATGCTGAAGATTGTACCCACGGTTAAAAACACAACAGATCTTTCAGTGACCTACAGTGCATCACACTGCACATGCTGATGTCTACATATTTTTTGATAAAATGTAATTTGCGTCACGTCAGTCAACACGTGCTGCAGTTTGAATTTACTCCCTATCCGTAGATCTCTGCTCTCCGCTGCATCTACTCCCACGTGTTTTTTCGCGTACCATTTCCAGGTTTATGTTCCTTAATTTTTTACGTTTCCCTTCATCTGCTTCCCTTCATTTTTACGGAGCGGGAGCAAAACATCGCAGTTTTTCATGCGAAATCCCATCACAATGTTACTTGAAAACCCGAAAACCAATTGAGAAGGAAGAGAGATGGATAGGGTTATAGCTTTTAACGGTGGCACAGATTCACCCTTTACTTCGGCGAAGAAATTTGGAGAAAGAAATTTGGAGAGGCGGGCAGGGCAGAGTTTTTTTTCTCTCTCCCAAGTTTCAATCAATGGCAGTGGAGCAGAGTGTTTCAATCATAGTGCTCTCAGGGTCACCGTTAAAGTGGCTCCTGTGGGTAGCCTTATCCTGCGCGCACGTGGGGCCACTAAGGAAAGGGCGCTCTCGGATCAGTCACCCACGGCTTTGTTCTCAACCTGGGGTTCAGTTGTAAAGAAGACATTGTCAGATCGCACGTTCCCCCAGGATTCACACTCTCTTCTAATCAGCCCGACGGTATGGTGTGGCCGGTGTGATGAGTAAACAAAACAAATCCACGGATAATTTTTTTTATTTGGTGAGATAAAAATGGAAAGACTGCAGTTGTTCGCTGATTTATGTTGATATTTACGTGCTCCACAACGACGCTCAATGATTGTAATATTTTGTTTAAGATATAATGTTCCGGGCGGCAGGGTGGCCCAGTGGGTAGCGCCGTTGCTTCACAGCAAGAAGGGCCCGGGTTCGAATCTCGGCTCGGGTGCCTTTCTGTGTAGAGTTTGTATGTTCCCCCCGTGTCCGCGTGGGTTTTCGCCGGGCTCTCTGATTTCCTCCCACAGTCCAAAAAAATATGCTGCTGCATAGGCTAATTGGTTTGCAGACTAAATTGCCCGCAGTGTCCTGTGATGGACTGGCATCCCATCATGGGTATATCCCTGTCTTGCGCCCTGTACAGGACTAAGCGGTTTCTGACAATAAGATGCGATATAATATTCTGTCGAACTATTACTCATTTTTAACAGAGAGATTTTTTTATTGTTTAGTTTGAGCAAGCCTGACCGCTGATGATACACTGGATGGTGATGCTGTTTGGTACACTCCTAGAAATACACGTGCTCAACGAGAAAAGCGAATTTATTTATTAAAGCATGGGAAAAGATGAAACGGAGAAGAGGTGATCATTTCTTGATTATTTTCCAACATTAATGGGTCTCTCCTGACATGGCGCCCAGGCCAAATTGACTGTTTCTCAACTGAATGATTCTAAAATTATAATCGTGGTGATGGCTTACACAATTTGCGATGATGATTTACGTGCAGTTGCATATGAAACATTCACACAGACATATTCCCCAATCATTCACGTCCAGTTTGTGCACGATTAGCATTGCTTGGGAAGGATTTTGGGAGGACTGAGCACTGATATTTAGAAATGAACTGCAACATCTGTTCAGTCTCAGTTTTTTCTGAGAAATTTTCATCTGTATTGATTAATAAACGTTATAATTGTGTGGACGTGAACATGTGGATTTTATAAACACTATGCGCGGTTTGGCTGTTAGTGTTTTATCTTGAGACTAAAAAAGCCACATTGACCTAATGTCAAGGTTATTTTCCAGTCCCATCTTCATATACGGATCATATAATGCACATATTGATGATTATTTTACCATGATATTTTAACAAATATAATTTCACGTCAATTGTGATTACACACAAACACACATGCAGTATGCCACACTTGGGACTGAAATGTCCTACAAAACTTAAATACTTACACATTTAATTCATACGCTCTTTCAGATATTACATAACATTAAAAGCGCACTCTTTATTTGTAATTGGTTTTGTCAGTTCACGCAACTTCGTGACTTAAACAGACAGGAGTATTTATCTATAAAAGTTCTGAATGAAGATCATTGCTGGGCCCTTTCAATCACGTAGCAGCTACCTGTTCAGATCAAAATGCTCCATTCTCTTTAAAGCTCGCATGTAATTAATTGCATCTTGCGCAAGACATTAATTAGTGCTCTCCGGTCAGCCGCTTGCAATTAGTGTGTGCATAATCTTGTCTATATTTAATTAAAAGCACTTAATTATGCGGGGGGGGGGGGGAATTGGTGGTGGAGGGATTTAAAAAATGCTACCATTGTGCTTGCACAAGTCTTGGCGCCTATTATTCTAGCGTGATGTTGTACAGAGCTAGTTTTTCCACAGATGTATCTGTCGCCTGTGAACAACCACAATAGTTTCATTTCCACGACTACACAAATAAATCTTAGCTGGAGTAAAAAAAAAATGCATTCACTTGAATTTGTGGAATGCTTTCTATCTCTTGCATTTTGGAAGTAACATTTGTTAACAATGGCGATGGACCGGCGTCCCGTCGTCGGGTGTATTCCTGCCTTGCGCCCTGTGTTTCCGGGATAGGCTCCGGCTTCACCGTGACCCTATATAGGATTAAGCGGTTTCAGATAATGAGATGAGATTTGTTAACAAGTATGAAAGCTGATAGGTATCTGTCACGACAAAATACATTTGCATATTTTTCACAAGGTCCTTTTTGCTGTCAGTGCTGTTCGCAAGTACTGGACAATCGTATGATCACATTTGCCAGTGTTAAGGGTCACGGTGCAGTGGTAACACCTGTAGCTCACAACAACAGGCGTCTGGGTCCTCTTCCAAATCTGGAGTGCATATATTTTGCCTCTGTTCTACATGAGTTACTCAATTTTTTTTACCCGCTTTAACTTAACTTACATTCGGGGATGTGTGTAATGGTTAAAATCTTTGAGCACGAAATTAAAGCATTTCTGGTAAAGCTGGAGAGTTGAAATTTTGCACGCAGGCATAACTCGGATGACAATGCAATCTGGTAAAAAGTTTGAAGACCGGTGAAATGTCTGCATGGATTGGACAGATGTGGCTAATAGATAAACCACTTGCCTACCTTAGCTTGAAGATGCTCAAAGGTTTAAATGTCAACTTTTCCATGATGTTTCTACTTCGGATCTCTTAGACAGGGTGGATATGCAGGAGTAACATTTGCGTCTCACAAAAAGTCCTGCCCGAGGCAATTAATATTTCCGCCTCGGATACCTTTCTGTGTAGCGTTTGTACGTTCTCCCCGAGCTCTGCGTGGGTATCCCACGGGTTCTCCGGTTTCCTCCCATGAATTTCAAAAATACTCATTATTTAATGGGCCAATAAAGTCATCAAACATCGGACGGAATGTCCGGCTGGTTGGCGCCGGTTAACCACATGGTTTGACTCCCCACCCCTCCTCTGCAGGTTCCCTCTGACTTCTGAGTCGTCATCACTATCATTATTAATATCCACTTAATCCTGTACAGGGCCGCGGGGAGCCGGAGCCTATCCCGGCAGACAGAGGCTACAAGGCGGGGCTATACCAAGAATGTGACGCCAGTACATGACAGGCCACTGGGGGCAATTTACTCAGCAGGACAACTTACCTAAGCAGCAGCGTGTGTTTGGACAGTGGCAGTAAACCGGAGTACCCGGCGAAACGCACGCAGACGCGGGGCGAGAGAGAGAGAGAGAGAGAATTCGCAAACTCCGACACAGATAGGTGAGCGGCGCGGTGGCCCAGTGGTTAGCGCTGTCGCCTCACAGCAAGAAGGTCCCGGGTTCGAATCTCTCGGCTCGGGTGCCTTTCTGTGTAGAGTTTGCATGCTCTCCCCGTGTCCGCGTGGGTTTTCGCCGGGCACTCCGGTTTCCTCCCACAGTCCAAAAAGCATGCTGCTACATAGGTTGATTGGCTCGCAGGCTAAATTGCCCCGCAGTGCCCGGCGATGGACTGGCGTCCCATCGTCGGTATATCCTTGCCTTGCGCCCTGTGTCTGCCGGGATAGGCTCCGGCTTCACCGTGACCCTGTATAGGACTAAGCGGTTTTCAGACACAGAAAGGTACCCGTGCCGGGAACTGAACCCGGGTCCTTCTTGCCGTGAAGCGACCGCGCCGCCCACTTCTGAATCGTTCCACTTTTCAAACTGATATCTGTGAAATTGAATGGAGATGTGTCACGCATTGCAAATCGTTCCTCTTCTTATTATCATGATACTGTTACCTGGGCCAGCCACATTCGCATGCCACACAAACACACGGTAAGGGGAGGGTTGAAGCAACTGTGAAGGGCTTCAAGACAATTGTTCCATCAACAAAAAAAGCAGCTGAGGCAGAATTTTAATTTGTGCGCACAACTGCATGACCATGACAGGTGTCACTGTCACCGCATAATAATCCTGGCGCCCAATTTGGTGGTTGGTCAGCATTTTTAGGAACTATTAAAATACGCAGCACGACTGAAAAAATAAACCTCAATACACTTATATTCTTCAAATTAAACGTTTGGGGGATTCTTTAAATATCCAGCTGCTCAAAAGAAAATTCGTTGGAGATAGTAAAAAATATCTATATTTTTGTAATGCGTGTTGCAATTAATCACGTGTGTTTGAGCACTGATTTGGAATTGCAAATGTTTTGTTGCAATGAATCTTAAAAATCTACATTGTATCATGATATCATAGAGGTCAGGCTGTCGATGTCTGCTTGCATAAAAACGATAATGAATACTTTTAAGCCCAGTCTCAATCCACTGCTGGATAAAGGTTTTGCAATGCGGTGCTGATAACCGGGATCGTTTGCCCATACTTCACCACGCTGCTCGCTGTTAGCTGTATAAGCTGTGGCCACAGCATTGGCTCAGATATCTCGCTGTACAGGCATTAGACAAATGAGGTTGTTGACTTCATACTAGGGCGGCATGGTGGCCCACGGTGGCCCACGATGGCCCAGTGGTTAGCGCTGTCGCCTCACAGCAAGAAGGTCCCGGGTTCGAATCTCTCGGCTCGGGTGCCTTTCTGTGTGGAGTTTGCATGCTCTCTCCGTGTCCGCATGGATTTTCGCCGGGCACTCCGGTTTCCTCCCACAGTCCAAAAAGCATGCTGTTGCATAGGTTAATTGGCTCGCAGGCTAAATTGCCCCACAGTGCCCGGCGATGGACTGGCGTCCCATCGTCGGTATATCCTTGCCTTGCGCCCTGTGTCTGCCGGGATAGGCTCCGGCTCACCGTGACCCTGTATAGGACTAAGCGGTTTCAGACAATGAGATGAAATGAGTCTTCATACTACAGGGTGCGTACCATTGCTACATATCCCCAACTCCCGTTTCATAATAACAATAATACAATTTGTAACGCACGTAAATACCACGCCTGCTCATGGACGAGACACAGGTATGGAAGCGCAGCTATGAGACTGTAGAGAGGTGGGGAGGGAAGGCGGCCGTACAGTCAACCGGCGCCAACATCTGCCAGATGCTGCGTCCGGTATATTTCGATGTCATCGAGAAATGAATTAATGAGCATTTATTTTTTTTACTTGTGGGAGAAAACCCAAGAACCCGGAAGAAATCCAAGCAGAAGAGGGGGAGAGAACGCACAACATTCCGCACAGAAATGCGCCCGAGGCGTGAAGTCTAAGCCTTGGCTTGGACTTCCCTTTCAGTAAGGCCCGCATGTTACTGCTGCACAGACACCCTGAGTTTAAAATTCTCTTTACCACGTGGAGGATTATTCCAGCAGCCTTTGTCCAGCTCAGATTATAGCTGCGTCTACAGTGGCAGATTGCTACACCAAGCACTAAACTGAATCGGGTAATGACCCTGCATACCATTAATTAGAATCGTAATACGAAGCAATTGTTCTCAAAAACAACGGAAGCACATTTCACGCATTCTTTTCATTGAAATAAATAACTAGAGAAAACAATGCCGCGGTGTTATTAAATGTAATCATAGGGAGCAGAGGTGTTGTGGCTGGGTTTTTCGGCGTGTAATCTTAGCTACCCAGATTCAATTTCTGACCATACACAGCAATGGAAATTGACGTGTGAACTTCGGTCGATGCAGCTCGAAATGAGCACCTGGTGTGGTGTGATCAACATCAGCAATGCTGAGGAATAACCAGCCGGCTCACGGTGGAGCGAGAGCACTTCGCTGCTACTGCTTGGATCCGGCGCTGAAACCGGCTTTCAGCCATATAATAGAGGTTTCTGAAACACGTGATTACACTGCATTCTCAGCTGCGGTGAGGCTGTAGCCTTGGCTCAGACACCAAATGACTGCACAAAATGCCCCAACAAATTTAATTTGGCGGTTCATTCTGTATGGCTCGTTCCAATTACTTGCGGTGAATACTTTTATTAATAAGTATTCTGAATAAAAAAAAAACCTCCGAAAAAAAAGACCGTTATCACTGATTCTTATCTCGTTGTTGACGCGCCGTTCTCTCCGCAACTCTGTGCAGCGCTTTGTGGCCCTCGGGTGAAAATCGCTATAAAAATGCAATTATTATTATTTTTATCGTCATTATTATTAATTATTAACAATAATGACGATAACAAGCAGATTCGTTTGCTCATCACCAAATATATTTCAGGGACAATGTCGCAAGACCTATGGTCATGTTCGAGTACAGGTCAACACAACGGTGCTTGGAAATCTACTGATGAAGGTTATCATTGCTCGATCCATTCTAATTGCTTTCCAAAGCTGTTCTTTCGGGATCACCGTGTCGATCGCTTCCTCTCTCTCCTTTGCGACGTTTCGCCTCCTACGTTGGAGGCATCCTCAGGAGTATCGATATGCATCTATGTTTCTTTTTTTTTACTTTTCGGGATGTATCGGATGTCTTTTGTTGGAGAAAGTCTCAGACTGATGAAGAGGCGACTCAAATTGCTGGCCCAGCTATTACGGATCAAGAGGTCCCTTGAAGTGATCTTAGAGCTAGTTTGATGACATCTCCTTCTGTGTTCATAGCTGGATGATATCGCCTTCTGTGAGCCATTTTGCTATTGTTGTTGACATGCCATTCGTGTGTTGTTGTTCTTGTGCCGTTCTCGCCACAGCTCTGTGCAGCGCTTTGTGACTCTCGAGTGAAAGGCCCTCTCGAAGTGCAACTATTATTATTGTTTTGTAGCGCAGACTGATTCATCGCGCCGTGAGAGTTTCGAATGGATACTTTGTCTCATGGCACGATTCCGATAGCACAAAATTGAATTTTTGTTTTAAGTAGCTAGGCAAACACAGCTCTCGGAATACAAATCACGAGTATGCTCTGCCAGTCACAAATGAGATCTACTCCGACAAACAGAACGGGCGATATACGTCTCAAAAAAACAAGCACACTGGCATGCAGGTGCAGAAATTGAATGTGCTCTCGCAGACTGTGGAAACACGCGCACGGGCCTGACTCTTGCTGGAGCATCGTCATAATGATCACAGTGCTGTCCGTCTAAACAATGCCACTTGGCGAGGCAGGGCAAGGAAGTCATCTCGAGTAGTGAGCCTAGTTTTGCAACAACAGGCGCAGAAAAAAGGTGAACCTTACCGCCTTCTCGTTTCGTTACAGCTTGGTCAGCCTCAGTGTGGGCATTTCCCATTGGGCGCAATTACCGCCGACTCTTTGGTGCGAAGCAATGTTCAGAAATGGGGTCAAATGGTTGGGGGCGGGGGCTTCTTGCAGTGCCCATGTCACCAGGGGGCATGCACCTAACCCCGAATTAGGCTTCTTAGCGTCGCCATTCGCGACGGCTGTAGTCATAATGTAGCAACATACTTAATGCGCTTGCCAATGCACAGATCAATGCAAATTGGATTTTGGAGGGACACGTTAATGTATTCTTATTAGCGTGACATCAACCCCCACCATATGCTCAGCATTTTGGACACAGCACTGGCGAATCTCACGCGCGTGCGGAATAGTCAAACGCATTGAACGTCACCCCCAGAAATATCTCCCAATTATAAATGTGCCGTGTAGCGCGTGTAACGTGCAAATGTGTACCGCAGCATTTCTCGTTGCCGTGAATTATGCTATTTTAAAAAGGATATTATTTCCTTCGATGGTTTCGGTATGAATCGGGCAACGCAGGGAGAGAGAAAAAAAAAGGTTACGTTTACTAAACAGGTCGCCAAGTACGCATTAATCACGTTAATAACTTTTAAGTTGCGCGCAACGAGAACAGATTGAGGGGACACAGAGTAATTGCGGCGGTGGAGAATGGAAGAGGGGATGTGACGGGAGGTTTGGAAAATGATGAGGAGTTTAATGGAGCTTGCAAATATGAAATATTTAATTCAAATGCATCTGGTGGAACAAGAGTTTATGTTTACCGTGCCGTAAACAATGCATTGGAGAGCTTGCTAAGGAATGGCTGCCTCGAAAAGTCACGGAGCTTTGAGTTTAGAGTCCTTGAGTCCACAGAGAACACTTTGGTCCAACTTTCATAATCAGCCAAACTACTCCATTTATATGTAAATGAGGCATCAGTTTACATCTAAATTGTACAGATTGCAGCGAGTGCATCCGTTGATCGGTAGACTGCAGCGGTCCCTTGGGGTTTGAGAGGCTGGCCCGTGGAGTGGCTCTCTGAGTCAAGCACGAGGCAGTCTCCATCGACTGACATTGTCAGGCGTGTCTCGGTGAATAACGTGTTTGGGGAATATTGACGAGACCTCGAGGGCCTCGTGTGAATATCGGGCTATTTTTGGGTCATTGCGACCATGAATGTGTTCTTCTTATGTTTTTTCACATGTTGCGCTTGCGTGCTTTTCAAAAAAAAAAATGTGTACCGCATTATCATCGTTATCAATACGCGCTTAATCCTGTATAGGGTTGTGGGGGCCAAAGCCTATCCCGGCAGACAAAGGGCACAAGGCGGGGCTATACCCAGAATATGACGCCAGTACATCGAAGGGCACTGGTAGCAATGTACACAGCAGACCAATTAATATAGGCAGCAGCGTGTCTTTGGACGGCGGGAGGAAACCAGAATACCCGGCGAAAACCTACGCGGACACGGGTGGAGAACAGATGAACGGCACAGAGAAAGGCACCTGAGCCGGGAATCGAACCCGGACGCTTCTTGCTGTGAGGCGACAGCGCTATTCACGGTGCCACAGTGCCGCCCTGTTTTGTAATACATTATGCAGAATATGTTTTCCAAATTACAAAAAAAAATCCTCTTTGTCAAATTTATTTTGTTTGCCTGTATTGTGAAGCTTAGACAAATGGCCATATGGAGTAAAGAAAATTAGGATAAGGATTTGCATTCACTTAGCGGTTAATTTCTACCGCAGCTCAAAACGGCGAGCAACGTGCGTGGGAAATTCAGACACTGCCCCGGCAAAGGCACGGCGAAGCGAACTTGGGGCAACGCGTGTGCGAGGAGAAAAAAAAAATCCACCCTGTGCACGATCCGTAGGGTCACAGCAGACACTGTGGTTAAACACCATGGAGTTGCCAAGACATGGTCCCGATACTCAAAGAGAATGTGTGACAAATCCAGTTCCACCGACCAAAACACACCGCAGTCTCATCCTTGCGTTCGACAAAGTCCTGCGGATAGCACACGAGCACTGATGTGCGAGCGTGCGCGTTCCAGGTGGTCTGAGCGCACTCGAAGGGGGCTTGGAAAGCAAGACTGGGTCGGTTGTGGCTGAGAGTCAGGCATCGGCCGGTTATTATTTTTTTTTAAGCTGGAAGGAACTGTTGAGCTGTGTAGCTCTTTAAAAAAAAAAACTTGTCCAGCAGGGACGGGTAAGAAAGTTACAACATCTCAGGGCACCGGTGGGTGAAATTGAAGTGGCAAAATTAACAGAGACGGCGTGGCTTTGGACTCTGGGAGTAAGAGCGGTGCAAGTGGTGGAGACAAGCTCATGCTCTTTGCTTTGGTCACTGTGCCAAGTATCCCAGCAGTTGATGCATAACTATAGGCCGTATAGGGGGTCTCATCTCATCTCATTGTCTGAAACCGCTTAGTCCTATACAGGGTCACGGTGAAGCCGGAGCCTATCCCGGCAGACACAGGGCGCAAGGCAAGGATATACCGACGATGGGACGCCAGTCCATCGCCGTCTATAGGGGGTTAGTCACTTAATTCCGAACGTTTTATTGTCTTCAGGAAATCAAGAGTACTTGGAGACATACATTTAATTTATTGAACGTAGAGCACTGCTGAATTCTAAGCAACACACGTAACTCAAAACCCACCGAAAAGCAAGTTAAATTCACAAGCATGGATGCTTTCTGTTATTTTTTTAAATTAACACATTTATTGTCATTAAAGAGATGAACTTAATAAGTCAGTTTATGGATCAATTGCAGTGAGGCAAGCTGCGGGTCCCTTTATCTCTCTCCAACCCGTGCGTACACTTGGTGTTTGAGAGCATGTATACGTGCCCACCACGCGTGATTATCCATCATCGAAGGTGTTTGTTGTTGAGCCCTGCGTTTAATTTAAAACAAAATCACTCAGACTCCTGGATCTCTCCCGAGTCCTCTCCCCTATGGCAGGTGTTTGACAAATACCCTTTTCCACCGTCTCCCATCTTGAGATTTCTTCCTAATTTCGCGCACGGCTCAGATCCCGATTCCTGCAAAGCGTGGAGAGGGCATCTTTCTTCCGTCTGCCTCTTGGGCTCTTTCCCGACATCCGTCCTTCCAAGAACCTCTTTCGTCAACGGCTCACCTCTAAAAATGCTCTAAAATCACATCGCTTTCCTCAATAAGCACCGTATAAATAACTGGAATGGATGTGTACGTAAATTCTATTTCTGTGTTTATTAAGCATCCACGCTTAATGCATTCTACCCCACAGTCCCCGGTGCTTACTTGACGTGGCATCAATCAAATCTAGACTCTCCTCCCTCTCTTAATTAAAGGTCAAATGAAAAATAACAAGAATTATTTACACCCCATTGATAATCCGCTGCTGGATGAAGGCATTCCCACGCCCTGTATGTTATTGATATATCCCACCGTGCGCCACTCTCCAACACGGATTTATGCAGCGTTCTGTTAGAATTCTGTATGGACGGTTTCGTCTTGTGACCTTATTCTGGAGCACAAATCGAATATTTTTTTTTTCGCTTTTGTTTTATAGAAGCTGCCTAACAGCCCCCCCCTCTCCCCCCAACAGTCTGTTCAGTCTACACAAGGGTATTAGCCTTTTTTCCGTACTTCACAAAATGCTGGTGAGTGTGGGTTGGCAGAAAGTGGCTTGAGAGGGGGCGTGTGGGGGTGGAACTCGTTAAGAATATCCATCATAACTTATGTTATCCGTGACTAGGAATAAAACTTTGATCATTACGCCCCCAAGGGGTACATTAAGTCATTAATATCAGTAACAGTGCTTTGCTCAATGTGACCTGGCCCACTAATTGAAATTCTGGGAACAGATGCGCTTGTAGTGTGACCCAGTGTTTTTAAGTCTACGAAGTTTGAACGTCACCAGGAGTCAGTTGTAAAAGGCATTGTTTCGCAGACTTTGATTGGTCAAGGGGCGACGCGGTGGTTGCGCAGCGAGTAGCGCTGCTACCTCACGGCAAGAAGCCCGGGTTCGATTCCCGGCTCGGGTGCCTTTCTGCGTTGAGTTTGCGCGTTCTCTCTCCCTGTGTCCACGTGAGATTTCACCAGGTACTCCGGTTCCCTCCCACCGTCTAAAAACACGCCGCTGCCTAAGTTAATTGTCCTGCTGAGTAAATTGCCCCCACAAAAGGGTCTTGCGATGTACCGGCGTTACGTTTTGGGTATAACCAGCCTTGCGCCCTCTGTCTGCCGGGATAGGCTCCGGCCCTCCGTGACCATGTAAAGCATGTAACGCATTGGTAAAAATTGTGGTAATAACATTAACGTAAATTGATCAGGAACACAATTACGAGTTGTGATACAATACTATGGTTAACGTTTACATTAACGGTGGTGTTGATATCAGTGATGTCTTAAGTGAAACAACGTCTAGAAACAAACAGTATTTTAACGGAAATAATCTATAATCATGATGAATGAAGGCCTCCCCCCAACAATCAGTCTCTCCTGATCCTGTGATGTAATAATCAGCCTGGTGCTATTCAAGAGCTGATTTCATAGCTCCATCTCCCTCGTGTGTGTCCTCTCAGAAGCACTCAATTCGATGACTATCGACCCATCATTATTTTCGACCAACGGACGTAAAACAATGCACCCTTCGATTATATTGAGTCAGAGCGCTCAAAGAAACGGATAAGAATGTCACCATTTATTACAACAAAGCAGAAAAAAAAGAACTAGCTTTTAAAAAAAACGATTTTCCAGGAAAGATGAAAATGTATTGATTAAAACAAACTAATTTGAACTTGTTTAAAGTTATATATCAAACAGGCCACTTTGATTGCTTGTAGAATGTCATTCTTTTCGCAGAAATTAGATAAACAAACGCAGTGATTAGATATCTGAGGTTTAATTGCTCATTATTTACACTGACAATCATTTACACGAGTTTTTAAAGCACGCTTCTGCTGTAGTTTTATCCAGGATAGTGGAACATACGTAAACATAAACGTGCTCTTTGCGTATCCAGACAAGATTCATTGGATCTCCAGACTATTTCTCACCCGACTTTCTGGTGTTTGGCCAATTCTACCAGTGAACGTTTTGCTCCGCTCGGGAGAGAAAAACTCAACTACCTGGAGAAAACCCAGCTCTCGCACGAGGAAGAAACGATCTCTCCTCCGAGCAGACGCATTGCAGAGCCACCAGCTGCTGGCTACCCCGCGGCCCGAGCTTACAACTGCCTGATATTCCAGAGCCGGCCCTCCAATCCGTGTTTTAAGCAAGCTGAAGCCAGCTTAGCTTTGCGCGATTTGATGAGAGATAGGGCCGATGCGGGGCAGAGATTTGGTCGCAGAGACGCACCGAGGCACACAGGCGTGTCCTTCTCGAGCACGTGGACACGAGTGACGTGTCCACGAGTGACGTGTCCACGAGTGACGTGTCCACGAGTGACGTGTCCACTTGAACGTACCGACGAGACCGTCAGAGGCGAGGGAGATTTATCATTTGCACGGAAGTTTTTGTTTACGCAGCAATGTTGGTTTTTTTTAAACTTCCCAAAAGGCTATACCTCTGTTGTCCACTTTGATAAAACTGCAGTGTTGCTGTTTACTATTGACCCGTGCCTGCTCAGGAACATTTATTCCTTCCTTTTATTTCAGCAATTATTGTCTTTCATTCATTTATAGGCATTATTTTATTCAATTAATCTGTTCTCATGTTGTTGACATTACCGTTCTCTCCACAGCTCTGTGCGGCCCTTTGTGACCCTCGGGTGAAAGGCGCTTTAGAAATGGAAATATTATTATTTGCTCTACCTTTAACGCATCATCACATTCATGGGACGGGGGGGAGGGGAATGCGCATCCTTAATTTTATTAAGCAACTTAGGGCAATTCCTAAACAGCACATTTCTATTTAAATATTCATATAAATAAGGCATCGTTAAGCTCAAAGACAAAGAATTGCTTGTAGCCTTCACCGAGTGTAGGGTCAAGTGCCGTTAGCATTGTGCAGCACTCACACGCGCGGCACGTATCGTTGTGCGGAGTGACGCTCAGCACACTGAGCCAGCCGCGCCGGGAGATAGTTTATCGTTGCAGTAAGAACAATGGTTACTCTCTTGACCGTGCCCGACACAGGTTCACCCAGCAGTAAACATGTGCATGGCAAAGTTGATCGATTGTAAAGTCACCTGTGGTGATGTAAAACGTGGGTGGTACCGTCTGTTTAAATCTGTCTGATAAGTTTGGAAGAGTGGGTCAAGTACCCTGAACAGGAGCTACCTAGAGCATCATATTGTGGTTGTCCTTCCACCAGCAACGGCCCGAGGAAGACATTGCAGAGCTCCACCTTTATTTAACTTTTTTTATGAGATTGTAGTTTGTTTGGTTATTAATCAACGAAAACCACAAGGGTTTTTTTTAATCTTACAAGTGTTTAACTGTGAAAAGGGTACAAGTTTAAAAGTTAACGACTCGTTTAGGACCCAATTAGTTGTCAAATTTGATGGATATTCTATCAGGCTTTGTTAACTTTAAATCGTGTTACTGCTTATATCCATAACTTCCCTTCTAAGTATTTATTTGACAAATACACCACCCACATTGCCCTGTGCTGTGTGCATATGTTCTCTTATTTAACAGCTTATTCTCTGTCTTTTTTCTCTCTACGTTGCTTTTAATCTTTCAGCTTCCTCCGTCATTACAATTCCTTACTCGTCTCTAATGCCATGCAAAGCTCGCACACAGGAGTGCAAACACTTGTACATTAACTTCGATATCAGATTAACTTCTTTTAAATCTTATATTCCGAGGTGCAAGTTTTAAATAATGCATGCACTGCTGCATATCTAAATTGTTTATGAAAATGAAAAGGTAGTCTTAATATTTAGTTGCCCTCAATTTCCACGTACTTAATATCTCTAGTGGGCATGATCTAAAAAGATTTAATTTCGATACAAGGACAGTACATGCATTGCAACCTTAAATTGTAGCAAATGCATAATTATTTACCCGCTAGCCAAATAGCCCGTGATTTGATGGTTCAGGAATAAAATATGAAGATACAGAAAATTATGGTCATATTAGTAGGGTGCAGACGTACGTGGTAATGCAATTACGTCAGTGCGTTGTTGTTTGGTAGGCGAAGTGGAATTACCAACTACACAACGGTGTTCGCAAATTAATTTAAAAACAAATCTGTTTCTGCAAATAGTAATGAACCAGTATTACCGATGAAGGTTGCTTAAGTAAATAGGCTAAACACGATTGACTCTAATGCGTTTGAGATAAATTGTAAATTGCGTTGAAAGAACCCAATATTAAATTAATTTCACCCCCAGTAAGAGTGACACGTGGACCCTCCCGTGCTGCCGCACCACGCATGTGTAAATGTGCGTTACACAATGACACAGTTACAGAAAGACCTGGAACATCTTATTACGTAATTGTCGTTTCACAGCCATTCGGGAAAACGTTGCAGAGAGTCGCAGAACTCTCTCTCTACGAGGTTTAACCTCAGTGAGACTTTTTGGGCAATGTCTCTTGAAATATATTTGGTAAGTTTCCATCATCATTATCATTTATAGACGTCCTCCTCCTTCTAGTGCTAGAAACAAGACCTCTCCCCCCACCAAGCCATAGCTACAGCAGCAAACCCACATGTATGGGTATAATGCTCAAGATCCTCAGAAATAGGTCAATGACTTACTGTACATCCTCACAAGTATAATGTACATGAAATAAAATCCCAAGTCAACACAGTATTGTAAGTCACTGTGCTTCCCAACAAAATTCACACATCAATCAGAAAACAGACGGGTGTTTTGACCAGCTTGTTTGTATGCAGTGCGTGTACATGCGTGGTAAAGGTGCAACCCTTTAATGGTTAGCTCGTAGCGCTGCTCGTGGAAGGTCCTTCACCGGAGGGCGCTCACGCGAAGCCCCTCTGGAGCCAGAAGTGCCCACACGATACTCACCACGTGTGACCTTTCGGCTAACCGCGACGCGTTGATGTGCACCGACCGCAGGCTGGAGGCAAGGGGATTTTAGAACGTGTCCTCCTGTTTCTACTGCCTCGCCGGGAGATCGAACCCGCGTGAACATTGGCCAATGCCAGCCCCTGACCCTTCTGCAGAGGCACACGAATGAACGCGTGTCCGCTTACAAAACACACCATGCGCGTGTTTATCAAAGAACCACGCGCTCACAAAACGGGTGCCGAGTCACGAAAGGGTTACGTTTTCTTCGCAATGCCCTAGAGAGCTTGTAATGTATGGGCTTGTAATGTATCATTATTGCTCGGAGCAGGATTATTGATGATCATCAACCATTTATATAACAAGTGCTGCATTTTGTCTGTAAGTTCGCATCTTCACGGCACTATACAATCACAGCAAGTATAGCATGCGGTAGTAATTTCCAACACCATGATTAGATTTTTCCCCTTGATGCGCCTGCTGATATGTACTAAGAGATTTGTAATCATGCCAAATCTCCATACAATACATGTATCCACAATAATCGGTAGTAGCATTTGCAAGCGCATGCTCGTGCTTGCGATTATGTTGAATACGGTATAGCGACATTCTACGTGGCTTCAACACGGCACTGCAGTTCCACTGCTGCACGAAGCGTTGTTATCGTGAGTCAGACTCGTGGGTCGCTTCGCCATACTTCACCATTCTGGTAAGGGTGGACTCGTGAAGGCAACCGCGGCTTGGAAAGAGGCTGTCGGAAGTGACTTCACTATTAACTCGCGCACGGATATAAGACCTTGGTTCGCAATTCAGTGCCTTCGGTTCAGTAACAAAAGAAACAACGTTCATGCACATTATCAACGCAGCACAATATAACGGTGATGGAAACCACGTTAACGCTTTTGAAGATTGATCACGCATTCAGGTATATAGCAAACTGTGATTTCGAGAATCCGTTATCAGATGCCACCTACGTTGCATCCATTACCGCGCACAGTTCTGCTGCTCTGTCGAAAATGTGTTCAGAGAATGGAAAGCGATGAGCACAACAGGTTCTGAGAAGCTCCAAACAGCAAAACCTAAAACCACATCCTTATTAGATTAGCAGTGGTACATCTTGTGGTAAAAGAACTCACTTTAGAAAAAAAGAAAAGTATTTGCGATCTGGACCTGACAATGTTGGGCGGCACGGTGGTCCAGTGGGTAGCGCTGTCGCCTCACAGCAAGAAGTCCCGGGTTCGAATCTCGGCTCGGATGCCTTTCTGTGTGGAGTTTGCATGTTCTCTCCCCGTGTCCGCGTGGGTTTTCGCCGGGCACTCCACTTTCCTTCCATAGCCCAAAACCATACTGCTGCATGGGTTAATTGGCTTGCAGACTAAATTGCCCACAATGCCCGAGATGGACTGGCGTCCCATCGTGGGTGTATCCCTGCCTTGCGCCCTGTGTCTGTCGTGATAGGCTCCGGCTTACCGCGACCCTGTACAGGACTAAGCGGCTTCTGGCAATGAGATGAGATCACCTGACAATGTTGTACTTGTTTCCACGTGAAGCCATACCCTTGACATCTTGCAGACCTTGTAAATCTGTGGATTCTGCAGCCCTTTTCAATGACATCGTCATTTAATCTGGCGAGATGTTTTGTGCAATTGCTTCCTACTCCCCTTCCTCCCCTGCTTCTCCTTCCCCCCCCCCGTCTGTTCATTCGCGCCGCGTTGTATATTTACTCTATTTATTTGCGCGTTTATTCATCGCTTCCGCTTGCCGCCGAGGTCAATTACCACCTCGCCGCTGATACCTACCAATTTCGCCTGAAAATGCCACGTGGCAACGCGCGCACAACGTTTGAATCTAATCGCAGCACAGACGCGTGCATAAAGTGACAGCAACACACCTCTGGCAATTCATATAAACAAACAGCACGGTTTACAACTTTAATGGAACGGCACTTCATGTTGTTTATCCAATGAGTCATCTTATAATATGTACCATTATGTACTTACCATGAGCCGTGATCCTTTTAAAGGATGCGTCCACTCCACAATTAATGTGGCACAGGATGCTGCTCAGTTCGTGGTGTCTTATTGTCTCGGTGATGCTTCCAATGGAGGGGGTCGATGACTGCGTACGTGCGTGGGTATGCTGTTGCTGGTGCGTGGAGATGTGCGGTATGCGTGTGGTATGCGTGTGGTATGCGTGTACGGGGAGCAGAGTATGTACATCGCTGTTAGCGCGTTGCACTACGAACCCTGTGACCCGAGTTCGAGTTCTCTACACGGGAAACACCGGTGAAGATTTTCTGAACAGGTGTTGGGCTCTCCCCTAGGTTGACCCAGCCTCAAATGAGTGTCTGGTGCGGTGTGTAAACCACGCCACTGGAGAGACAAAGGCGGCTGAGTTTGGTGCCTTTCTGTGTGAAGTTTGCGTGTTCTCTCCCCATGTCCGTGGCTTTTCGCAAGGTATTCCGGTTTCCTCCCATCGCCCAAAGACACGCTGCCGATCATCATTATCAATACCTGCTCAATCATGTAGTGTCGTGGGGAGCCGGAGCCTATCCCGGCAGACAGAGGGCGCAAGTCCGGGATATACCCAGGATTTGACGGAAGTACATCTCAGGGTAGTGGGGGAAATTTACTCAGCAAGCCAGTATCCCCAAGCAGCAGTGTGCCGTTGGACGGTGGGAGGAAACCGGAATACCCTGCGAAAACCACGGACAAGGTGAGAGAGAACACGCGAACTCCACACAGAAAGGCACCCGAGCCAGGCAGCGAACCCATACCTTCTGGCTGAGAGGCGGCAGCGCTGCTCACCGCGCCACCGCCGCAGAATTCATTGTCCTGCAGAGTTAACTGCCCCAGAATGACCTACGCTGTACTGGCGCAACATCCTGGTTATAGCCCCGCCTTGCGCCCTCTGTCTGCCGAGATAGGCTCCGAACCCCCGCGACCCTGTACAGGATTAAGCGGGTATTGATAGTGAACTTGCCACCCGGTCGCCCAGCTTGATTTCCAGTCACTGCTCACAGTGACTGGAAATCAGGTGCCAAGTGCCACCTGAACCAGTCTCGGAAACTTGAGGTCAGCATTGGGAATACAAATATGTCCAGACACGATGCTATTCCTCACTGCCCCCTTTGTCTGCCGTGCTGGCCTTAATAGCTGCTTCCTAACATTTGATGTAGATATTTATCATTATAGCAGGAAATACCCAGTGTGCTTGCAAGCTCTGAGACTCTCTTTAACAGCATTCGCTTTTCCCTATTTACTATTCTTATAAAACGTGAAGCGTGTTCCGATACTTGCTGTTTGTATCGCGGCCAATCTAACGCGTGAGTGTAGCTAAGACCAGCACTGCATAACGTCTCCAGCCACTGCATGACGCTCGTGAAAAAGCCCAACAGCGTATGGAGCCATTCCTTATGAAATAAATACAATCTATCTGCATAATAGCCTTATCAAGACGACCGGAGGGTGGATGCAGAGGTAGTTCTTATATGCGTGTGGCTGTATTCCTATATTCCTCCAAAAGATAATTGTTGCTTTGTGCTGCTGCATTCGCTGCTTGGTATTGCGTTGATATTTATGAGTAAACGTTGCTCATCTATGTTTGGAATTTCTTTGGCAGGGTTGTCTCGGAGCAAGATAAACGATTCACATTTCAATCGAGAGAGACCTATGGCCATATTTTGTTTGTAATAGTTTTTTCTTCCAGAACGGGAACGTTGGAAGCAATTTTTCCAGTTTCCACGTTGGCACAAGAGGTGTTGTATTTGATGCCTGAGTATTCATCAGCTGAGATGAAATAAAAATGATAATCTCTTGTTGGAAATGAAACGCGTTACCAGGATAATGTGCAGAGGAAACTATGCAACCGAATAAATGACATCTCAGAACCAATCAAAAGCAAAATCACGCGATTAACACAAACGCTCCAAATCAACACCCTCGTACAATGTTTAATATTGAAATTTTACGATGCAAGCGGTGAAACTATTCGCATGAAGCCGATAAAAATCCGCCACAGTTCGCTTTATTTACATTGCTCTTGATAACGCAAGCGCCTCTGCCATTTTCCTTGAGCAGATTATGTTGGCGCTTAGCGCGCTAACTGCGTTTCCATGCGCGTGAAACAAAGCACGCCTTCGATAGGGGCACAGCATCTGCCTCGTCGAGCGACCAAACAGCCCCAGAGCATGAATTAACCAGCGGCGGCCCCCCTTCATGGTACCGGGGACGAGGCGGACGCTATTGCGACCCTTGCTGCCGGGGCTCGCAATCGCGCAGAGTCCCTCCCGTGATGCGCATCGCGGCACCGTGCGTGTGAGCCTCTCGGTGCGTTAACAGTTCACGCGCAGGTGACGAGCAACGATGACAGCAGCAGCAAGAAAATATTTCAACGTTGCCGCACCAACGTGCGGCGGGTGCAGCAAAGCATGCGCCGCGATTACTCTCGAAACACGAGACGGCGAGCCGAGAAATTTAAAAAAATAAAAACCCCGGCATTGTAAACAGAAGAGGGGGGCACGCAAATCTTTGATTGCGCCGGCTTAAAAAAAAAATGTGTGCAATCGTTTTTAAACAATGTGTTTGATTGAGGGAAATGTGTTTGCTCGGCGGTAATATTCAGAAATAACAGGCAGACGTACGCCGCAGCACTGACCGGGGAAACGCTGCTGCTTAGTATCTGCAAGAGCCGCTGTTTCGTTGCCCTGAGCCTTTAATGCAATAGTTGAGCGGAGACCCATTCTAGATAACAACAAAATTAAGATTATATTTTTTTCACTCTCGCTCTCTCTCCTCTCCGATATTCGGATCACGAGGAAATTTATCTTTGAAACACGTTGCCCTTAATTCATTTTCTAGTCTTATCCAAAAATCAATTTAGTGTGGGCCTCAGAGAGACAGGGAGAGAAATATCATAACAACAAAAAAATAGGCAAAATGGTTAGGGACAGATTGCAATATTGGTCACTTCTTCATTCTCACTGCGTTCTATGTTCCACTGACAAATGTGACATCTACCTCTCACTTTTCATTTCCTTTTTTTAAATGCCTTATCTCTCTTGAAAAAAAAAACTTAATTTAGAACCATGAAATTGCCTTTCCTTCTTCAGCCTCAGAACAGATGACACAATATGAATTTAAACTTTCATTCTGCAGCTCATTTTTACCTTTTATAATTTTGAAACTCATCCCTTCAATGACTTGCAAAAAAAAGGTCAATATATTTTTGTCTTGTCATCACCACACGGTCATATATTCAGTTTAATTATTATTAATCGCTAAACATTTATTTGACCATTAGTGATCTAAAAGCAGACGTGAATAATTTAGGATAGAGTCTGCATATATACAGGGTATCATGTATTATATATAAACACAGATAATACCATCTACAGCCCAGTAAACCAATGCAGACTTCTATAACATCACGATTTTCTAATCTTTGCTGCTTTTCCACAGAATCATTCTCTAGTTGCATGATAATATAACGTGGGACAGTATGGTTTGGATATAACTTAGGACATAGCACGTGCTGTCTGTCATATGAATTGGAATAATTTCTTCCAAATTAGTGAAACGATGCTCCGACCACCTATTTTATTTTTGCTTTTAAAGAGATGTCGGCACACGGACGCACAGTGGCTCCGCAGCCCAGCCTTCGCAGTTACATTTAAAATCCACTGCAATGTTTAAATCGCTACCGTTCTCACCTCTCACGGTTTGTCTCAAGCCATTCCCCAATCCACTCATCCCTCCCTTTTTCAGCCGTCTGAGCACCTGTGTCTCAAATAAACACTGGAAACCAAGTTCCCCCTGGACAAATCCCCTGTCCATCTCCATGGCTCTAGTTCTCGAAGGGGGGACAGATATAGACGCATATT